>JAEANM010002610.1:0-24118 GCA_017656035.1 Myanophis thanlyinensis | reverse complement strand
ATAAATAAATAAATAAATATTTACATTGAAAATAGTCATGTAGAATTGTATAGCACAGTATCAGCACAGGAAATGTTTTATGACATATTGTATTATATCATATACTATTTGATGATAATTTTAATGCCATAAAATGTTTTATGAAATTTGCCAAATTACATAAAACATCATAGATCCCAGATTTTGAATACATTCTATAAGTTAGCCTATTTGACACATTATGGATCAAAAATGGTTGCCCTATGATGCACTTAAAGTTTACAGGAACAAGAGTTTTAGTTGTATGTAGATGGGCACTGTCAGGATTATTTATTTAATTTATGTACCATTGTTTTCAATACATTGACTCACAGCCAAAGTTTACAATGTACTTTGTAAATTTGATGATATATCTACAGTAAGGTACAAAAGTAATTCTGTGATAGTAAGATTCAGAAAAAATACAGCATTTAAAAATAGAGATGCAATAATTAGGAACAGAATTGTCATCCTAAACAGACAATTGGCAGATGCTTGAACTAGAAGGTACACAGAGAAATATTCAAGGTCACAGTTGCCATGAAATACTTTTATTGTAGATACTTGAAAAACAATACTTTAGAAAATCATTAACTTGAAATTCTGGAATTTAAGCCCTGTTTATAGTAGTCCCCAGATTCAAACCTAGGTGTATTTTTCCTGCAATATTTTTACATTTTAATGACTTGAGCACTGCTCAGAGCCTAATGGAAGAAGAGATTAGCATTTTGGCATTATTATTTTAATAGTCAAGTCTTGTCTCAGTTCTCTGAGTTTTTTTCCCTCTATTCATTTATAGAGCTTTTAACAACTATAATTAAAACATCACGAAAAAAAATGCCCTCACCAGATTTTAGTTTCTGTACTGTAATGTTAAGTTTTTTATGCATCAAGGAACCCAAATAAAACCTGCTTTATGTTAGATATTTCCAAGTAGAGAACTCATGCTACTTATAGTAGCAAGCTTGTAAAACTGAGGAGTCACCTCAGTTGGATCGTTGGACACATTTTGAGAACTCATTATGAATAATGGGAGACTAATCATAAAACTGTCTTTTTTCTGGGGAGATTAGTGTGCTTCCAATTTTTAGTATAAGACTCTAGCCACTTATCATATTTATATATTTATGATACGTAAATGTAGTACTCATGGAATAAATGCATAAGCATCGAAATATTTTTGCTGTGGTGTCATATTAAGTACGTTAGTCATGTGGATTATACTGTATCATTGTGACACACATAATTCTTTTACTTTTCTCTAAGCAGGGTATTAATAAATGTACATGTTACAAATTATTTTGTTCTGAGGTTTTGTATTTCTTCACATCAGTGTGGAATTACTAGATTTTAGTAGTTAACTAAAAACAACTTGTTCTTAATTGCTATAAAGAAAGAATCCCAAATATTGGGCTAGAAGTTTGCATGAAGTGATCTAATGAGATGCAGTGACATTTTGGAAATATTATCATCTATTGTAAATTTATATTTTAGACATGTTTAAAGCACAGAATATGTAAATGTCTGGTATAAACTTTCAAAACCCATTATGCTGACAATGACTAACTTAATGGCTCTTTTTATAAGCATGTAGATAGGGATACTGAAAGGCATATAATCTTCTCAACAATATATCATGTTTGGTAATTAAAAAAAATAAGTATCTGGTATCAAAATTAATTTGTGTTACACATTATTTAAAGTGAATATTTTAAAAAATTTTGAGGCTCTTCTACATAATATATAGAATTTTAAAAACATTACAGTAATGTGTTAATTAAGATATATAATGTTTATTATGAACCCAATTGTACAAAGAATTAAACAGGAAGGAATAATTTTGCTATAGAAATGGTGTCAGTTTTTGAACAGTTATTTCCCTAAACTAGAGGTGTGAAGGAGGGAGAGATAAAGTCAGCATTTAAGTATATGACCTTTTATTCCTATTCCTTAAAACATGTGCAGACATCATAGCAAACTGGATTAAAATACAGAATATTTATGACTGGACATTAGCCCCAAATGAGCTTAGCCATCTTACAACAGTTCAAGACATAAACTATTCCAATTTGCTTTCAATTCAAAAACATGAATCATGAAAAATACAGCTTCACTGTAAGAAAATAATAATTTCCTTCCTTCCTTCCGTCCTTCCGTCCTCCCTCCCCCCTGACAAGATAGATCAATTACAATTATTGTATATTTTACAATGAAACAATAAGAAATGAATTATTGAGTGATTTATGAGAGGGATCAGTAACCAGGGAAATACTTTAAAACTAATAAAATTGAATAATTAGACTAATAAAAGGTTGAAGTACATGTATTTAGTGTGGAAACAGGAAGAAAAAATAGACCAAAAGAGATTAATAGAAAATTAGATAAGCCAATTAATTGAATAGGAATCAAGGGAAAATTGATGAAGTAGGAATGGGGATGATGATGATAAAGAAGAAAAATCAGTTGATCACAATTTAGTATTAGGAGGACTTCTTTGTCCATTTATGGGTCCAGTCTGTCTAGCAATATGTCATAGTTTTAAAAAGAAACAAAGACAGCTCTTTTTAAAATTTTCAGTTGGAACAACAGGTGATTTTCTGATTGCCAGGGTTAGTCCAAGTTGAAAATCTAATCTATCACTGAATCCACCGCATTTCCACAAAGAATTTAACATTAACAAATTTAAATTCCATCTTCAACTTTCCAGTATAGTTGCCATGGCAACTGCTTGTCTCTTGCTGGGTACAGATGTACATAACTACTCTGGGATAGTGCTTTGGGGATGATTTGGAATGGGGTGGGTCAGATATTGGCCTTCTACCTTGAGTAATTAAACATTAAGGTATGTTGTCTTATTCCATGGGGTTGAGCTTTGTCTCAAGTTGGAATGCAGTATTGTTGTATATTAATATTGTATACTTTTCTCACAAGCAAGTTTTCATTTTTAAAAGGTGGGCAGATAAGCAGTATCAGAAATGCTGTTGAACACATTGAAGATAAGAATGGCTGGATTTTAAATTTCAGCTGATGTAACAAAAATAGGCTACTCAGATATTAATTATAAAATTTGACTAATATTATTCTTTTCAGAGCTTTTTTTTTAATGAATGAGTAACCCAATAGATGGAATGTTGCTAATGACTATGAATGGAATTTGGCCTTCCTTAAGTGGAAGGACTTCATTTAGGTAAGGCTCTGATAAACATGTCTGTTTTTATAAGGCATTTTGACTGCTTTCTCTGACATCCTTCATGCCACCCTTCCAAATGTGTACGGTAGGGTAGAGAATGATGTGATCTGGGGCTGGGTAAAATGGGGATCTGAGAGTAACGATAGCTTTCTGTTGAGGAAATTAGTAGCAGCTCCCAATTGATGTGGGAAAATCTATATCCAGCTTTATATCACACACCAGAAATAGCTGCACTGGCATCCCAGAAAAACAGATAATTCAGTCCTTTAGTGTCATTGCACAACATGTGTGCAACGAAATAATAACCATTGTTGGCCATATATACAACAAATTGTATGCATCTAGACTGAACATCACAGTTGTCTACAACCCAATTTCCCCCATTTAAAAATATACTTATTAAATTAAAAAAGATATAAAACATAAATGATCAAGAAGAAAAACAATTGAAAAGAGATAAAATCAAGAAAAAAAAACAAGATAAAAGTGCAAAACAAAAAGAAAGAAAATAGAAAACGGATGACTTCCAATTTTCTTAGACAAAAAAATATCGAACACTTACTGTAAAGTTCACAACAGTCTACATTATTTCGCTAATCCCATATAACTGAAATAAAATCGTAAAATCAAAATTTCATTTCCTTCAGCTTTTTACAAAAATTCCAAAGGTGGTTTTCATGTAGAAATTAAATTGGTCCACCTGACTTTTTTCTGAATTTTTTTTCCTGGATTCAAATTTTTAATGCTATTGCATTTTGTACTTCTGCATAATAAAAGCTGCTTTTGTATCATCTATTGGGCATCCTTACTTCTGATTTTGAATTGGAGAAAGCATAGACATATTTACAAATATTATAGTTCTTGCCAACAGAAAATGTTGGCTTCCAATATGTAATATTTGACAATAAGTAAGCTTGATGGCATAGCTTCAAATCTGGAATATATTAATAATTTTTAAACATTCAAACAGTGCAATAAAGACACCACAACATAATTGTTATAATTTTTTTGTGTGGTCATCTTTAAATCATCACTATGATAGTTTTCCCTAGTCAAATCTGTACATGGAAAACTTACCAATAAAAATTATTGATGTCTTATCCAGTGGTGAAGAAGTCTAGAATCTGAATACATGGAATTAGAATGGAATGTACTATGGGGACTTTGCCTTTTGGGTTCTGTTCATCAACATATTTTTCATGGGTTTTTCAAGAAGACAGAGGGAATATGATATCACATATGTCATGTTGTCATTTCATAATGATGTGAATTATGTAATGTACATCATTTACACTGTCCTGTCAAGATGAGACTAAGGCCAGTTGCAATCTTTGCATAATATGTGTAATGATGTCATGATATATGAGGTCATTGTGACCCTACCAGACATTTATGCTACTTCAATTAAAATTACCTCATCTTTTCAAATTATCAATTTGTCCTCTACCTGGCATCATATTGCTGAACTGCAAGTAAGGTTTCATCTTGGCATTCAATTTTCATTCCCAACTTCTCTAACATGTTTTCTTACATGGATCTGATCCCCCCCTCATGGCAGTTCCAAAGACTAGAAAACTACGAAATAGTCTTTCTGAACCTTTTTGATGTGTTATATTCAGCTCCATAATAATAGATAATGTAATCAAAGAAGGCAGCCTTAAGTCATAGAGAAGACAAGAGAAACTAATATAAGGTTGTCCTAAAGCATAAATTGTTGTACAGGGCAGAAAGAGAAGAAAAACAGGAAGAAATGGCCAAGGAAATGGCCAGAAAAAATGTGAGTGAGGGTCAGAACTGTAACCTAAATAGTTTGCTCAGACAAAATCTCTTCTAGTTCTCATGAAGGTAAAAGAAGGAGAGAGGTAACATATTCAGACTTGAAAGAATTATTTCAGTATTTCAAAGGAGAACAGGATAGGAAACCATAGTCTTGCCCGCTAATACTAGTTTTATTATAATATTATAATAACAGAATTTTGCACCAGCTTAACATTTTAAAACTCCATTGTCTTCAGAGAAGAAAATGTAAGTATATATACTGCATAAGTATTGCCTGCTTAAATACTGGAGGTTATTGGGTATGTCTATCCTAATGAAGAAAAGGTCTAGGGGTGACATAATAGCAATATATTACTATTGTCCAATATATTATATATATTTCAAAGTTCACATTGGCATGAAGCCGAAACCACCAGCCTGAGAATGGTGAGTGGGACCTCGCCGAAACTTCACCAAGATACTCTCAATCCTACACGGGAAAAGACCTGAACATATCTAGTCCTACACACACATATATAATACACACACCACAGCCCACAGTTGGTGCTTGTGGTGTGTGCAGCCCTCCCAAGCTCCATTTTTGCTGACAGAGGCACTGAGGACCGGTCCCTTGCTGTTCCCAGAGCTGCCCATTGGGCCAGATCTAAGCACCCTGCCAGCCAGATCCAGCCTACAGGCTTTAGTTTGACACCCATGTGTCTACACCCCTGCCTGTATATGGCTTCCTCTTATACATAGCTCTCAGATATGCATCCAGTAAGCATTACTGCATTGTAACTAGGCAATGATTGTACTATTCTTCATTAGATCAGAATGTACTTGCCTATCAAGTTTGTTGGTTGGTTTTGTATTTTGGCAAAGAAGTAAAAACTGAAATTGCTGCTTCATACTAGTGATATATGCTAAATGTGCCTCATGTACTTCAATGCTATCAGGCTTGAGCTAATATGTCTGTAGTTATCAGTCTCATACATGTGTCACCAAGTCCCAAGAAGCTTATCTGGATTTGTATAAATTTGCAGTTTTGTGCCAAAGCTGTGCTTTCCCAGTATAAAATTATCTATTGTTTCAATATGTGAAAGTTCATTTTACTTTATGGCAGGAAGCAAAAAGAATGTTTTAGTCTCTGTCAAGCTGATACTTATTTCTTATCATCGTTACAGATGCCACATTAATTTTTCATAGAAATATTGGCATTTTTGTTTTACATTTATAATATCCTTGTCTGAAGACACTTTGTGTAGAACAAATTGACAGATCTTTTGCTGTAAAATATTCTACTTTCTTATAATTCTGTTCTTCATTCTGTTTCTTTTCCAAATAGGAACTTCCTGTGGCTTGTAGGAATATAATTTCGCTCACCAGGCTCTTCAAACTTAGCTATTAGACCTCTTGTTTGGCTTACAGATCCTGAGACATTCTTGAATGTTGTAAGAAAAATCCCCAGAAATCAGACCAAGTTATCTTGATTCCTATGTAGCTCTGTGGTACAGACTATTGATACAATTACTTCTGGGTGCAACACCAGCATTGTCCCTAGTTTTTTGGGTATTTGCAGACAATGAAAAAATGGCTGGCATGCAAGTGGTGTAAGACATTTAGGTTAACCAGACATAAATTAATGTATACTGTTATGCACTGATGGACTCCCCTGTATTTTTAAATAGCCATCAAGCACAGAACTACTGTATGTCAGTAATGGCCCAGTCACAATATCCCTCTTTATATCTATGTGGTTCTTGTGTAGGTAGAGTTGCTCTTAGAAAAGAATGTGTGGATTCTAACTTAGTTTTCAAAAAGGATCTGCATGAAATACAGAGGGAATGTGACTCTGTTGATTCTGCTTTTGATATCTTTAAACACAGTATTCCCCAGCCTGCCTTTGTGAATGTAAGTCAGTACCTTGTTGTAGTAATGCAGCTTCTGGCTGTAGGAAATACATCAAAAAGTAGGTTGGTGGGTTTGTTGGTTTATTTGTTTTGGTGCCTTCAAGTCCATTTTGTGGACTAATCCCTGCAGTTTTCTTGGCAAGATTTTGGGAATTGTTTTGCCATTGCCTTCTTATTGCTGAGAGTGAATGAATGACCCAAGGTAACGCAACTGATTTAGATAATCCTATTTATGAACTGGCAACTTTGTTCTTGGATGCCAGAGTACAATTATTTAATCCCCAGTTATTTAAATCTATTTAATGATGCTTTGTTATCAAGAGTTTTGGGGTTGTATGTAGAGAATAATGAGAATGATTTTGATGGAGATAAGCAAGTTATGTTCCCAGAGCTATGAAGTGAAAAGCCTGATTCTACTAATAATTCCAAATGATAGTAATGCAAAACCACCTGTTGACTCAGATAGATCCTTAGTTTTACAGGCATATAAGAAGGGATAGGAAAATAAAACACAATCAAACCTGCAAGATTTTATTATAATACTACATCTTAATAAAAGTCATTTTAGACTTCTCTAGAGACTATTTCTTGGTCTGATCTACTTTATGGGGCTGACATTAGGTGTCATCAATATGCTGATTACAAATCTTTTCTCTATAACTTTTGAACTAAAAGAGGATACATATATTTTGAATCAGTATCTATCTGAAGTGACACAATGGATGATGGTTAAGAAATGAGGTTTAATCTTGAAACTTGTGAATGGGTAACTCCCACATATGAGAATTTGCCTGTTCTTAATGTAGTCACAATTTTTCAGATGAATAGATTTATACTTGGTGGCTTCTCCTAAAGAGCCTTTACCATCAATAGCTCAAGCAATTGTCAAAACTGTTGTCTCAAGTATTGTCAAAAGGTCAAGTAACCATCATGTCTTAAATTGGCCACTACTGCTTTTAGTTGGCATGTCATCTGTGGCTTTTCCTAGATTGGGACTTTCTACTATTGTTTATGCATTTGTGATCCTTAGATTACTAACATGTATCTTTCAGGATACCCTTGTGCTTCCTTGGAAGTTGCAGATGGCATAGAATATAGAACTACTCTCGTTCTTTCTTCAAAGCAGTAGATAGTACAGGTTGCTAATTGAAAAACTTAGTTCAACACACATAACAGCTCTTGAAACAAATGTGTTAACTACTACTTAGCCATCAAGGCATACTATACATCCCAGGGTTTTAGTTATCACCACAGCCCTCAATTACTTAGGACCAAGATAACTGATGAATACCTTTGATGTATATAAACTATAAAATAGCTGAATTCATTATGGGAGTTTTTGTTATATTAGCTGAGACTTGGAGGTGCCATCTTGAGTTGTTTACAAGCAGGTTTTCTCTATGTGACATCTCCACTCTGGAATGCTCTCTGAATGAGTCTTAATGAATATTATTTTTCTATCTGTCTTCCCCCCTCCTAATTTTGACTCTTATTATTATTTTTAAATTGTTTTATTGCATGCTTTATATTTTATAAACTGAAGTACATGTGTATAATAAGGAAGAGCATTGATTCAATGTCAACACTATATATAAATGACTTTTTTCATCTGGAGTAATAATTTCTGTATTAGCATAGAAGCCTTGATTTAGATACTCATGTGCATAGCCTTTTTTAAAAAAGAATAAATTATGTTCCTTCTTTTCAGTTATACTCTGAAGCAATTTAATACTATTTCAGAATTTTGAATAGGTGGGTGAGTTTTAAAATAAAGTATTAAAGATTGGTCTTGAAGGAAGACATGTGCCTTCTGCCTGAACAATAAGAAGAGAGCTATTTTTCATTCATATTCTAAGTATAGAAAAGATTTACTTGCCTGCATCTATAGCTTATAAAGGTAGTTATACAGGAATTTGTTGTTAATTATTAATTACAGGAATTGAAACTTGAATTTCCATTAAAGTGATACAATTATAAAGTGTGACATCCTGTCAGCTTCCTCATTGACTTTGCTTGTCAGAAGTGAAGATTGTAAACAATGTTCACTAGACTGTGGGGTGCTGCAACACCATAATTGTGAACTGGTTGTTAAGAACTCTCATTGTGAACACGTAATCAAAATATGGACAATATGGACAATGCAATCTCCATAAGTATAAAGACCAGTCTTAAGTATCACTTATTCAGTACCATTGTAAGTTTGAATGGTCCCTGAACAAATAGCTGTTAAGCAAGGAGAACCTGTAATCATATATAGTTCGGATAGTCCTTGCTAAACAACAGTAGTTGGGATTGGCAACTCCATTACTAAGTGCTGCAGTCATAAAATGTGACATCACTTGAACATGCTGACTTATGACAGCAATTCCAGTCGAGGTCATTAAGTGACCTCATGGTTTCATTTGTGACTTTCTGTCAATTTCTGCACTGACTTTTCTTGTCACAAAAGGTGACAAAAGGTAATCATATGACCATAGCATGCTGCAGATGTCATAATTGCCAGTCAAATAGTCATAAATCTCCTCATTCATCAGTCATCCTAGTTTCTTTCAGCAGCTGTTGTAGATTAGAGCGATAAGTTATTTTTGTTTTTTTATGGTTTGCATTTTTATTTCTCCTTTGCCATGATCTGAACTAAAGGACAAATAAATCAACCTATCCTTGTATTTATGTTTTTTTTCATACTGAGTTTGTAAGGTCAAAGAACAATTGAGGAGAGAGATGCAGTTTTACTAATTGCTTATTTTAAAATGGCAAAGAACAAAACCAGGATCTTCTTACCTACTACTCTAAAATAGATAATAATTATGCATTTATGATGTCCAAATAGACATACTTGTTTTTACATTATTGGTTTCTCCATAGTTCAAATAACAAAACAGATTGAGACTATTTGTTCAGAATGGAGGATTCAAAAATGGATTAAAATTCCTAGAAGGTTCCTATAGAGAAACCTGCCACTTTAAAGAAAATAAAATGATTTTTTTCTCTTTCAAAAATACTTCTTTTTTTGTAGAAAGTTTTAAATTGCAACCAAAATTCCAGCATGCCAGCTAAGAAACTAAACATCAGGAGAACATAATCCCTTCAATCTCCTTCTATTGTAAACAATATTAACTAAAGTGACCATAAAACTATGTTATTCATATTGAAATAAACCTCCTTTCTTTGCATTTCCATTATCCATCCATTAATCTTTTATGAAAAGGTAGGGTTACCAATTGATGCTGACTTTAAGCAAATGGATGTGGATGAATAAAAAAAGAGGTAGATAATCATGAGTAAATCCACTTTTTATCAATTTTCTTCTAGCGAAATATAATCCTTTTCTAAATACATGCCATATTGATGCTTTGTTACTAAGTGACTCTAAGAATTCTATAAAATGTATATTGAAAAATACAATTATAAATCTTAAAAAAGAAAGAAAGACAGCAATGGTAGATTTCCCTTTTCTTAGTCAGATTACCTAGAATCAGATTTTGGGAAATGTTTGAGGACA
Source organism: Myanophis thanlyinensis (assembly GCA_017656035.1). NCBI lineage: Eukaryota > Metazoa > Chordata > Lepidosauria > Squamata > Homalopsidae > Myanophis > Myanophis thanlyinensis. The sequence continues at coordinate 13,740 of JAEANM010002610.1, read as the reverse complement.
ATGGCACTAGATCAACCTTTGGCAAATGTTTTCTATAAAAAGCCAGGTTCCACCCTCTTCTGACTTCACAGGCGCAGAGGTCAAGAAGCTTAGTAGCCAGTGGATAGTGTCAACCCATCTTCAAGGAGACTGTTGATAGGCTGCTACCATCACCCAGGATGTCCCACCCTTGCCCCCAGAGCTTGGCTGAGGTTCAAATATCCATTGATTCTTAGGTGATAAATCATACAAAAGCAGGCAGGTTGGATTTGACCTGGAGGCTGTAGTTTATCAAACTTCATTCTAGATTCTGGAAAACTTTTTGAAAGTTACTTAGATCTTTCCATCTAAAATTTAATTTACATATTTTCTTTTCTCTGGCAGGGAACAATGAAATAATTTTTGAATTTGAACATTTTTCCCCCTTTGATTTGTCCAAAGTCCTTATTTTGCCTTCTTTAGTTGGCTAAAGTTCAGAAAGGAAGAATAATGTAAGCCTTTTCTAACAATGAGTAGAACCATCATTGGTACAATAGACTGATTAATACATGACCTTTTTCCTCCCAGAAATTTGAGTGGGAGAGAGGCTAGTCAAAAGTCCCACTGAAGTGGAAGGAGCAGCATATGAAATAGATCTGGAACTTGCAATTACACAGAGAGACATCTTTTTGAGTTTTCAGAAAATATAACATAAAAAAAAATACCTTCCTTGAGTAGAAATTGAAATAAATTTTGCCTCATTATTTTGTTTCTGTTACAGGAAAGGGTCATATAGTGCATTTTGTATTTCATAATGCTCTTAACAATGTGGTAGTTACTATCCATGGGGCAGCTAAAAGGAACACATGAAAGCCCATAAATTTCTTGTGCTGGCTGGTCTTGAGTTTGAGACCAATTTAAGTTTGTATTTGTTCAATTAATTGATCCAATCATTTAACAAGCCATCCTTCCTCTTCAGGTCTGATTAGGTTCAGGGTGGTGATGTCACTGGTCAGCACAGTTATCACTGTGGAAATTGGAGACAAGGTCTTTTAGTAGCAATGGTCCAATTCTACATTTTCTGAACAGGCTTCTGTATTATTGAGTTTTAGCTAAAATAATAAGTGGATTTTTATGTTCATCATTCTATGCTCCTTTGTAAAAACAGTGACACATCAATAAAATAAATTGGTGTGGAAGAGAATTTGTAGTCAATTTTTATCCATACTTTTTGGGATAGGAATATAATGTCTTTAGTTTTTCAGATATTTTAGATGCTTCTCTCTTTCTCTCTCCTCTTTCAACATGGTGAAAAGAAATAGCGAGATTTTATTCTGACAGTTTCAATGTGGTATGTCAGATTGGCTCAGTCCTGGCTATTTTTAAATGTTTGGTGTGGTTTTGAATTCACTGCTTGCAGACACATTTGTGCGCAGATGCCACCTGTCTCTAAAATGTCCTGTCTCAGGCCTGCATGTTTGGAATACCAGCAGGAATTGTTCTGATGGTAGATTTTCATCTGCAGATTCGGTTCCATCCTTCAGCAGACATAATGCACATGGGGAAATCTGTCCCATTTTAAGTCCTCTGATAGCAAAACTAAGGATTTAAAATGGTACTAAATAAATGTTTTTCCATTTTTATTTTTCATGAAGGGTTTTTTGGGTCTAAAATTGTCAAAATTACTTGGCGCTAATGTTAATTTTTCATGTTAGGATTAGGTGAAAAGGTAGTCAAGACAGCATTATTATATGGAAAGTGTATGTTTATAGCAGAGGTGAAATTCAGCATGTTCTAGTAGGTTCACTAGAACTGGTCATACATTTTTTTAAGCAGTTTGGAGAACCGGTTGTTAGAAGAAATCCTTTGTTTATTTTTCCACTTTACAAGGTTAACACTGTAAGGAAGATAGGAAAAAAACATTCTGGTGTTGTTTGTAGCCTAATCTTTATTGCTCTGCTTACAGAAACTGCTCACCCAGTCACATGACCACCTGGCCACGTACACCAAGCCACGCCCACAGAACCAGTAGTTATTTTCCACACAACAACAATCCTGTGAGGATTGTGTGTGAGAGAATTACTGGCCTAAGATAACACAGTCAGCTTTCATGCCTGAATGGGAATTAAACTCAGTCTCCAGCTTTCCAACCATGGTGACTTGATCACTAGATCAAAGTGGCTCTACATCTCAACAATTCACTTCTTTTTATACTGTGCTTTTTTGTAAGAATGTCCTTCCATACTTTATAACTACCATTTTAATAAGTTCCCAAGCCACTCAACTTCATTTTATTTTCACTATTTATTGGCCAGCCAGAATGTCATGGTTTCCTTAAACATTGCTAAACTTTACTACTTTTAAAACCTATTAATTTATGTCCCCATGTTATTTTTGTTGCTTTATTGTCAGCAAGTTTTATAATTTCCTACTAAGCTTTGCTTCACTTTTGTACATCTAATTTTAAATTGAGACTTTTTGTTGTTCCTTGGCCATAACAAAAAATTACATTTTACACATTCAACTCCTTCCCAATTATAGTCGTCACAAAATTATAAGAAATTTATTCTTAATTGTGTGTTCATAGGTAGGTACAGTATTTTCATTCTCATTGGTGACTTACAGACTTTTTGTGATGCATAAACATCAAATCAACAGTATTTACATTTTTTTGATCTAACAGGTTCCACTGATGCTATGATTAATTAAGAGGCAACATCAAATTTTCCAATCCTTTTGTTTAGTGAACTCCCAAAAACTACAACGGAAATGTGCAAATGTAGATTAATTCAGTTAATTCCTTTATAATAGTATTTCCTAATATAGCCAAAGTGAATTTATTTTATGTAAAATAATTCCAGGTTGATATATTTCTTATGACTTCTTAGGACATACTGCTTTTAAATATAAAGTAAACAGTTTATTAAATCAAGGAACATTGTAGTTCTTATTCCATTATGAATAGAAATACTTGCATTGGCTTACCTCGGTGGTGGTGAACCTATGGAACGCATGCCGGAAACAGCATGCCAAACCGTCCCACGAGCTTTCTGGCATGGCAAACCATCCTGAGTGCCCTGTGCAGCCCTGCTGGCTCTGCACTCTGTTCTCGCACTCCAGTGCACGTAGTCCCCGGAACCCGTTCCTGTGCTCCATTGCACACTAGCCAGCTGGGTTCTTGCCACACAGGAGCACCGAAACCCAGAAGTGCAGTGTCCCAGCACACACACATCTTCCAAGAGCCAAATGTCCAGTTTTTGATATGTGCATGTCCTCCAGCCAGCTTTTGTCGCATGCGCATGCAGGCCATGCTAGGACACTGTGCTTCCAGGTTTCAGCACTCCTGCAAACTGGCAAAAGACAGCTAGCTAGTGTGACAGAGTGCAAGAACGGGCTACATTTAATTTAAACTAAATGTTTAACTGTTTATATTTTAATCGTTTTTAACTGATTTTAATTGAAATTGAAATTTTATGATAATGTTTTAACTTAGACAGCCTCTATTTAATTATTTTAATAGGTTTTAAATTGGTTATTGTATTCATGTTTTATTGGCTGTGCACCGCCCCGAATCCCTAGGGAGAGGGGGCGGTATATAAACCAAATAAATAAATAAACAAACAAACAAACACACAAACACAACTATGTATTTAATTATATTATAGTATCTATAGATTTAGCAGGAATGATAAATAATATAAATTCATTATGTTTCTCATTCTGATAATCTCTTCTTTTGTAATTCATCTTCACTTGTCTAGGATTGCTAGTTGTTTTCTCCTAAGGTGCTAAACTACTTAACTAACTGTCCACATCTGTTGGGATTACTTTTTTGTTACTTGGTTGTCTATCCCAAACGTTATGCTTGCTTGCTTCCTTCAATCCCTGCTCATTCATTCATTCATTCATTCATTCATTCAGTATTTCTTAACCATCCATTTCCCTCAGTATCCAACTGTACTTATACAACTGTATCTAACAGGTTGTGAATCAAATCCATTCCTTTTGTTTTCTTCCTGACTATTATGCCAGGAAAAACTAAATTGACAGACAAATCATTTAGATGAAGAAATCTGAGTATTTCCCAGTACTTCACCAGGATTTATTTATGAAAGAAAGGCCAAAATAGAAAAGTGCGGTAATAATTTAAAATATTCTGATCAATAATTAGAATCCTTCTAATTTACAGATTGGAATCTTTGCATGGATATAGAGAAGTACTTATGTACCATCTTTGTACATCATATTAAAAAATAGATTCTAGATGCCTTTGAATACTCTTCTTGGAGGTTGATGAAGCATGATTTACCCTGGGAAAAGAACTCATTACATTATTACAGAGATATTCGTGTTCAGAGGGTTTTCAATTGTGTTCAGTCTTCTATGACTGTTCTCTCTGAACCTTGTCATTTTAACATTAGAATGCTTCTCTATGAAGAATATTTATGCAGAATAGCCTTTAACACAGTATCCTTTTTTAAAGAACTTGTCTAAGAGTGGCCCTAATATGACAGAAATAAGATTACATTTCTTGGCTTTGCTGAAAGTGATTTTCGATTTGATACTTTATGTCACTATTTTTTTTTTTTTATCAAAATTTATATACTACCCCCTCTCCCTAGGGACTCGGGGCGGTGCACAGCAGATAAAAAACACATACATAAGCAATCTAAAAACCAATTAAAATAATTATATAGAGCTGATACAAATTAAAATTAAGAGTTAAATTTAGAGTTAAAATCGACAATTAAAATAATTAAATTAAAAAAATTTAAATTACAAAAACTAGAACAATTTAAAATTTAAACCCCGAAGTATCAGGCCAGGCCAACTAGCTGGAAAAGGTAAGTTTTTAACGCATGTTGGAAGGCTCGGAGGTCAGTAATGGTCCGAATCTTAGGGGGGAGTTCGTTCCATAAGGAGGGCGCAGCCACAGAGAAGGCTTGGACCCTCGGGGCTGTCAGGCGATAACGGCCCGACGGTGGAACCCCAAGGAGGCCTGCCCTGTGGGAGCGCACCGGTCGGTTGGAGGCTGATGGTGGCAACAGGCGGTCCCGTAAGTACCCAGGTCCCAAGCCATTTTGACATAATAATAAGATAGAATTATTAACCAAAAGGTGCATACTATTGTAGTGGATGTGTTTGATAACTGTCTAAAATTATTTATTGGGATAAATGTTTCAGTTAAAGAGATCATAATTTCTGTAAATGGGGCAAGTTCTTTTTGGTATTACAGTTGAGTTTGTAAATTTTCTTATCTGTCCAATGAGCCTTCCAAAACATGTGCTCTTCTTATATGTTGGAATTATAACAAGATTTTTATATTTATAACAAGATTTATATACCGCCCCCTCTCCCAAGGGACTCGGGAGTATTAATAGTAAGCATTTCACTGCATATCGTATCATGTATGACTGTGTATGTGACCAATAAATTTGAATTTGAATTTGAATTAGCATTAGATCCTCCCATGCTATGTAGCATATCGGGCAGCAGTTTAATTATATACTGTGGATTACAATTCCAAAGTTACAAACCATCATGGTTGTGGTGGTTTGTAATTATGTGGAATTGAAATGCCATATTGTGGGCAAGCATCAAATTTTAGAAAGTTTAGTTGCTAGTAGAATAAAAAATAAGTAAAAATAATTCTACTAGAATAAAAAAATAAGTGAAGTCTTCACTGCTTGATGGCCTTTTTATTTCTTCTACTTGACGATTTTAAGAGGTCCTGGTTCATGAATTTGATACCCAAATGATATTTTAAAACATTTAAGGTCCTCCTTGTACAATCATTTTATATAGTGATGGATAATATAGTTCTGGTTTATCCTGTGGCTTCACTTGTACTGGGTGGTACAGGAAACTAATTGGTTTTTCATCACTTATAATTTGTCCTGATAGGATTTCTTGGACGTGCTTGGAATATTAAAAAGCAGCTGACTAGGAAATAATATAGCAATAATGCTGCACTTATTTTGGAGCTTGCAACGATAAATAGCCTCTGTGCTGTTGCTTTGCTGGTGGCAGACTAAAAGGCAATGAACTATATCTCTGAATGCCCTCTTTCTGTTGACTTTGATACAATGCAATATCTGTGCTTCTATCTAGACAGCCAGCAAGATGATAATAAATGCAATGTCTCTCTGGCCAGCACACTTGAATTCTTGCAATGTTTATCCCAATAAGTAATGTGACAGTATGAGATGAGATTTGTGAAAGGCTTGTGGGTTTTCAGTAGAAATGACATTTTTTCAGTTCTCTTTAATTCTGACACATAGCCTCAGTATTGAGGAAAGGAATTATATACTGTAGATCTCCAGAAATAAATGTATATAACTCCCAGTAATCCCACAATTACTATACTGATTAGGGCCTCCAGGAATTATGATTCAGCAAGATTTGAAGGAGCACAGAATCTCTACTCCTGACTTAAATTGAACCCTGTATTTATCCACCCAGAAAGAACCTTCTTTTCATTTTTTTCTCTTATCCACTTCTGAACCAGTCCTTCATCTGTAGAGATATACATGATGCCATATGAAAAAATTCAATAGGATTTACTTGTTTTTTAAAAAAATATAATTTAGATACTACTTCACAAGAGGGTTCAAACTGGCATAGAATAAAAAGCAAGAATAACAATACAGGAATAATACAATAAAAATTATCCCTTGATAACAACACTGTATTCTCTCATTCTGGCACCAGTGACAACTATTCAATCTTCATAATCCACGCATGGCATGAAAATGCAATTATGAAAGCAGAGGCATAGCACTCATTCAGCTAGGAAACAAGGAAATAATCTAAAACCAATTAAAACTGAGTTTGCATATGTTAAATATGACTCCAAATCTGTTTTCTTTACAGCAGCCATCAAGTGTCCCTAAGGAGGGCATTCTGGAGTCAGGGGGTCACCATGAAAAACTCCCTGCTACTTTGCTACGTATAGAGCTAATCATGGGAGACCCCATGATGAAGCCTGCCCAATTTTAAGTCTAGAAGATAACCAGGAAGGGAAGATCATTGGTGACTTTTCTTTGTGTAGAGTGGTTCTAGAAAATGCCTCAGATTAGGCCAGTGGTGGAATACAACTGGTTTTACTTCCGGTTTGGTGCGCGTGTACGCCATCCACTCTGCCGCACGGCTTCTAAAATGCAAGTTTTTCCTTACTGGAGGCAGCCTGGTGAGTAGGAAGGCTGTGGAGGCATGAGAAACAGCTGTTCTGTGATATTCAGGTGAGCAAAAAAGAAAAAAAAAACAGAAGGGGATATAGGACAGGAAAGGGCAGAGGCGGGTGAGTGGAGCCAAACGCCATCGCTGCTATCAGTTCGGTAGAACCGGTATGACCAGGCTGAATAGCACTACTGGATTAGGTTGATAAAATACAGAAACTCGGGATACTTTTGTTAAGTTACCAAAAATCAAGAAATCCTCTTGATAAATATTTTAGTGCAAGAATAACAGTTGATAATTTCAGGCTAAGCCTTTGTGATTAGCTTCCAAGTCCTATTTAAGTTTTGTCAAAAGATGCATATTATGCATTATTCATTATTTTAGTTGGTTTTTTTTTATTTAATACATAATATAAAGTCTATCATGTATTATTAATCTTGAATACCAGAATTCTGTTCACTAATGATCTTGGAAAATTACATCAAAGAAGTATGCCATTCAGCCCCCACCCCATCCAGTTTCCCCCAAATCTCTGAAACAATCTGTGTCATTGGAAGGCTGAAGTGAAATGTATTATCAATGAAAGCTGCATTTCGTTTTACAATACACATAAGTTAAAAATGCTTTTATGTAGGTGCAAGGAATTATTCCTCTCTATGTAATGTATGTATGAATGTATGTCACTTATGTATATATGTTTTCTCCCACCCTTACCTTAGCAATAGACAGTAGTGACATAGCCCATATAAAAGAGATCTGAACTGATCTCTCCCATAAGGATTGTTGAATTAGATTGAGAATAATTGAAATTAGCGTAAATGTTGCATGCATTCTGGCTTACTGCTGATATATCAGACTATGGTTAACTTAAATTGATTATGCTTGATTTGATCTCTAGAGTGGCTAATAAAATAGAATCACACTTGAAGCACAATACAATCCATTGATTCTGCAATTATAAGTTGTTCTCTCTAAGGTGAAAATGTAGGATACTGCATTTAGACTCACATGACCGGAAGACAGAAAATGAAATCAAACATAAAGCTTAAAGCTGGATTGCTTATAGATATTAAATTTTGGCTTGTTCAACTAAGCTCATAAATTGTACATCTACAAGATTGCATCAGATGAAGTAAAATATAAATATATATTTACATACATATTTATAAAAGATATATATAAAGATAAAATTATAAATTTGTATATAAAATATGGTATGGTTTGTGAATATTATCTAAGTTTGGATAGCTCTTGTTTTGCAAATAATAGCATTTATCAATATTTTTGGGAAAGCAAAATAAATGCTCAGATTTTGTAGTCTATTAGCTGATACTTGTGAGTATCTAAGACTCTATAGTCATTGATACGATAGAATAATAGAAATTATATTTTTGTTACATACTAACTAGATACAAGTTCTCAACTTACTGTTCATTTAGTGACAATTCAAATTACAAATGCACTGAAAACATTGACTTATGACCATTTTTCAGACTTATGATCATTACACCATCTCCAAGGTCACATGATTTACATTTAGATGCTTTTCAACTGATTTCATATTTATGATGGCTACAGTGCTCCAGAGTTATGTGATCTCCTTTTGTGACCCTCTGGCAAGCAAAAGCAACCAGATTCATTTAACAAGCATGTTATTAATTTATTAACAGCAGTGATTCACTTAAGAAATGTGACAATAAAAGTCATAAAATGGGACAAAACTCACTTAAGAAATTTCTCATTAACAACATAAATTTGGGGCTCAATTGTGGTTGTAAGTTGAGGAGTACCTGTATTTATTTCCTGGGATTTTTTTAACAGTTGGCATAGGGACTATCTTCCAGTGTTTTAGCCACTAGCTAAATTTCTTTCAGTTCTTCCAATCTGTTTTTTTAATCATGCCTTTAGATGCTAGAATGTCAACTTTATAACAAACTGGTTACTGTGCAAATCTTCAAAATGAAATTGCTTCAAGACAATTTTATTCAAATTGGGCAAAGATATATCCAGACTTATTTTCAGTCTGCTTTTATCCTTGTTAATCATTCTATGTTAATGAGCATAAAGGTGCTGTGTTGTACTGTGTGTCAAGACAGTAAACATACTATGTTTGCTGGAAGAGCAAAGAACAGAGAAAGGCAATATATTGAAACCTCTCCAGTATTGTAAGTTACAAGCTATGAAGATTTAATGGATACTAGACTTGTGCTTTAATTAAAGAGTTGAAATCTTTAGATGTTTAATTAAAAGCCAATTCTGGGGGAAATAGTTCTTTTGCAACCTAATAAATGGCATAGCTCACAAATGCCTCCTTATTTAATTATCTTATAAATTATTTTTACTATTAAAATTACGTAATTGTATATTAGCTGTTCCCTTTGCTTTACAAGTATTTTATTGAAGTTTCTTCATCTGCTGGAAATATATGATAGAGGGATACTCTGTCAATTGGGAAGTGGCTTTCTTCTGAAATCTGAATTATGTAAGCCTCTGCAAAAAAAAAAAGAAAAAAAAGAGGACATCATCATTTCTGTGATGTGTGTGGCACCAGTACCAACCCAGACAAAAGGGGTGTGGTGGTAGCCTTAATCCTATTGTTCATAATTCCTTATGAATTCTGTGATGTGGCTACTGCAAACAACTCTTTGTTCCAGTAAGCGGCCAAACTAGAAATAGAAGTTAGATTAGTTTCTCAAAGGAAGATTTCACAATAAGTGACAGAAAGAGGAGTTGTTGAGTTGACCAAAAGAAAAAGAACAGAATCTTAAGGGGAATTCTGGAAAACAAAAAGGGAACACTTACAGAAAGTGATAACTGCAACCTATAATGTACAATAACACCATGGCTGGTCATCCCGACTTGGACTGGGCAATATTACTCTGCTCAAAGGAAAATCACAGGAAGACTCTGAGGGATGGTAGAGTAGGGCATGATTCAGAGAAAAATAATGAATAAAATACTGAGTAATAGGACTGAATCTACTCAAGAGAGTAGGTGCTGGAAGACAGAAAAGGGATGGACTATGTTCTATGACTTAATGATTGAACCAAAGTGAGCTTTAAGAATGGTTAAAGACACTTTTTTGTCCTATTCTTAACTCTAAAATAGAAGTAGGGTCTTTAGAAATAGAGCAGTATACAGCCATGTTAAACTAATATTACAGAATGCATACATATGCCACCAGAACATTTAAGCTATAGAAAGTTCAATAGAAACTATAGAAAGCTTTCTATAGAAAGCTCCATTTTAAATATCAAGCCACTTCAATTCTACCAGATGGACAAAGGAAAGCAGGAACAGTGGAGTGCAATTATCGAGTTATAAATTACACTTGCAAAGCTGAGCTTGGGAATGCTGTTTGTTTGCTTAGTGTTAATAAACCAGGAAAAATAGAGGTACATGTGCTTTCCATCAAATCCTGAGAACATACAAAAAAATCCATGTGAAATTCTACTTTGTTCACATTTCCCATTCAACCATAGGAAGAGGCAATTAAAATGAAATAAAAATAGGTTGTATGGAGAAGCACGATTTCCTCATTGGCACAATAGGATTTCATCTATGTCTCAGAAGCTGGAAAGAATGCTTAATATTCTGGGAGACAATTCACACAACACATCTAATTGGAAGGGCTTACTTTAGTTACAGACTGCCCTGGATTTACTTGATTAGAGTATTTTCATTAACTTACTTGTGATCCTGATAGGTAAATAAATAATAAATGTTAATAGGATCAATTAAAACAGTGTCTTTTCAATCTTTCCAGCTCTGTGGACTGGCAGCAATGGTGGGTGGTGGTGGTGGGGAGACAAGTGAGAGAGCATGGTTTCACATGCGTACCCACTGCTTGCACAATGCACAACCCGGTTCCCAAAGGGCTGTGGACCAGTACTGGGCTGCAGACCGGAGGCTAGGGATTCATGAATTAAAACATTAATGGATTATTATCACCAAAAACATAGTGTGTAGAAATGTTGGTTGTTAGTGGAGATTCTGATTTGTTGTACGCATGCGAAAGGATGAGTTTGTACTCTGCAACCACTGTGATGATAGTTACCCCTCTAGTTATCAGAAGATGGGGACATGAGAAGCTGATAATGGCATTTATTGGAACCCTTGCATGCCACAAAGACCAGAGTGTGCTTAGACACGCTAAAGAATGCACCATAGCTGATATCAAAGCTGGGGATCAAAGAGCCTTGGGAATTGATAGCATTGGATCCAGGAGTGGGCCTGTGATAGGCACTGAAGTTGAGGCCAGTGGCAATCCACAGTATGTTGTAGTTGGCAGGGTTGGTGGTAGTGGTGACAGTAGATTCTAGGGAACCATTATGAGCTGGCTAAAGATGCCAGTTAAGCTCCAATAGTGAGACAGCTGGATTATTAAGATCTTCTCAGATATGGCTGATGACTACCCAAGGTTGTTAGTTTAACTTTTGGGATTGAGGCGGATGATCTCAATCCCCAGATTACTTTATTGGAGAGAATCCTGGAGGACTGCTTTGGAGGAGAACAGGAAGTGTTTGGCTGATGCTTGACAGCACCCTGCTATTTAAGGTGTCACCTTGTGATCTGGAGGTCTGATATGGATGCCACTGGCTATCCTGCATGCTGTGCTCTAGATTTAACCTTCTGGGGATTCTTTCCTACTTGTAGATTGTGGTATCCTTTTTGTCCACCCAACTGTTCAGAGTTGTGATCTTTCTTACTTACATGAAGTTGATGGGGAACATTGTGGAGTGGGCTTTCAGTGCCATAGAAGCCTGTTTCCCCAAAGACTACTTATTGCAGGAATAATTGGAGGTGGTTGAGTACCCAGTGAAGGGTGAATTAACTAGGACCTTATGAGCTGGAGGTTCTTTCTCTTGGAACTGTACCTAGGTTGCCTCTTGCAATAATCAAGGGTGTCTTCCACAAATCCTGAAACTCCGCTGGAGTGCCTGTTCCATATATAACCAGATGTGAGGCTCTCTGATTGAACTAGAGCTGGTCTACCACTCTCTCTGATGTCCAGCATCATACCTGCCTCAGCTGCTGGATTCCATTGCTGGGCTGGAATAGGAACCTTAAGGCAGGTAGCGCTCAAGGGTTTCAATTTTCCACATGACTTCATTAAGTCTGGGAGAATTCAGAAGTGAGTGGCATTCATGGCAACCATGGACTCCTTCCAAGCCATCAGTACTGGTGACTGCCTACTAGATTTTTTTTGTTGTTTTAGTTTCAGGATGATTGCAATGTGATCTTGTATTGGAGGACATTGGCATCAATTTGTTGCCATGGACAGATTGTTTTTTAATTGCCTTTCAATTCACTGATGACAAGCACGCTGCTCCTCAAGGGCAGGATTGTTCAGCTGTTCTGATAGATACTGATCTTCTATATTTTATATTGTGTTTAGAATATTTTTGTTTAGTTGCACATTATGAACTACCCAGTCACTTTGGGATTGGGAAGCATCTAATGTAATGTAATGTAAACTATAATAGTTGATTTAGTTGAATAACGAATTATTTCTAGAATAAATATTTACTAAAGTACAAATATCTAAAATATGTGATACTCTTTTTAAATAATAGACTAAAGTGTAATGACAGAGTAGCGTAAGAAGGGAAATAAATAGTGAATGAAGTGATTAAAATATTCCATTGAGAACTAATAATATGGTAGGTTGCAGGCTTTGTTAATTTTATTTTAGTAGTTTTCATCCATATATACAGTATATTTTGAAAATGTATATATTTTGAAATATTTTGAAAACCATTAATAACCACAGAGATGTAATAATGTTCATAATACAGCAGTTAATAATAGTGCCTTTGAGGTTATAGAGGAAGGAATACAAATCTTGCAGATTTCATATTCACAGTCATTGTATTGAATAAATACAATTTTGCTTGCATCCAGATGATTAAGCTCTTAAAAAATCCTTAAAATATTATTCTAATTAGCTTGTATGCTTGCTTATTTTATTTCATTCTTCCGTTAATTAAATATAAACAAGGTTATAAAGACTCAGGTAATATAATTAGAATGTATAAATGTATACATTTAACCTTAAAAAAAGAGGATACAGACTTTTGGTAAAGAAATGGTAGACTGAAGACAGCTGTGCAAAAAGCAGTGCTGACAATTGTGGCTATGAAAAAGAAGCCAATGAAAAGATTGGTTCCTTTAACTTCTTTAGAGATAGAAAAGACATGAGATTGCCCACATTATGCTCCGTACAGTTACTTCTCATGAGGAGATTGCAAGGCCATCGTTGCTGGAGGGTAGGAGAACCAGGCGATGCAGGAATTTGCCACTCCCTTGCTCTATTTAGTCTCAGTCAGAGGACATTAAGTTTGTATTTCCTTTGTTAATTGCTTTTGGAAATTGCCTACTAATTACTTTAAAGAACTTAGACACCTTCAAAAAGATGAAGTTGAAAACTCCATGGGAATGTCTTCAGTCATATATATATGAATATATATATTCAGTTCACTAATGATCTTGGAAAATTACATCAAAGAAGTATGCCATTCAGCCCCCACCCCATCCAGTTTATTCATATATATATGAATATATATATTCAGGTCTCCCTGAATTTTTAAAGTACCAGCAGTA
>JAEANM010002609.1:0-24122 GCA_017656035.1 Myanophis thanlyinensis | reverse complement strand
AAAAGATTGTATGATTAAATGGGCTCAAAATATTCAAGAGCCAATTCCTTTGGATACATGGGAGGTGATTTGGGTTATGTGCCTATTTCTGTGCCTTGTGTGCTCACGCCGTATATCCTGACTTGTTCGACTTATGGACTGCTCTCCTGGCCTTTGTGTGTGCCAATTGAACTTGGTTACTCAGTGACTCTTCTCAATGCTGAACTCAAAATCTGCAGCTGCACAACGGGGGTGCTTTCTGAGGACAAGGTTTTTTTGGGGGTGGGGGTTGAATAAATAACTGTAGACTCTTACTGTATGTGCATGGGGGGGACAGGGAGACACAAATTAGGACACAAGACTAGGAAGTTGGAAAAACATCCTGGAAGAAGAAAATGGCAAGCCTATTTGCATAGTGTTACCCAAAAGCAAAAGGGATGTGTCCCTTTCATCAACCATACAATGTTAATATCTATTTTATGTGGTACAATAGAGGCAACATCTAGGTCTATGGAAATAGGGAAGATCTGCTTATGGTTTGTTTATAAAGATAGCGGTGATGATGAACTTAACAGAAACTGGAGTTTTTGTTTTGGTAACAATGTCATTTCGCTTTGCTTTGTGTTCTCCAAAGGCATTGTACAAATCACTGGAGAAACTGGAAAATGAAAAAGTTGACAAAGATTGCCTAGAGACGGAAATCCATGTGGTAAGCAGTTTGACTTATGGACATACGATGGATATAAAATACTTGGGGGAACCATGAATAGATACTTCTGAGGGAAGTTTTATTTACAAATGGAGCCTTTGGGACAGTCGCGAATAGCAAGTTTACTCTGCTTTGAATGGTGATCCTGATACAGGTAATCCTTGAGTTACGATGGCAGCTGGGACTGGTATTTCCATTCCTAAGTGATGTGGATGTACAGTGCGGTGTTATGTGACTGCATCACTTAGTGATGGTAATCCCTGCAGTCCCAGTTGCCGCTGTTAAGCAAGGATCATGAATCGTTAAGCAAGCATCTCCTCACAACTTTCTGCCAGAGTCAGTGGGGAAGCCAGCGGGAGGTTGCAAGTTTCAGGTGACTTGCAAGCAGGCAAATGGCTGCTACTGGGTTGGAAAGAGTTGGAAAGAAAGGTTGGAAAGAAAAACAAAGAGTGGCCAGGGAAGTGCAGTGGGGTTTGGGGTGATTGCTGCTGGGTAGGAGAGGATTTGTGGGGAGGCGTTAATGGGGTGGCGTGGCATCAGCATGGCAGAACTTGGAATGGCTATGTTGGGTAGAAAGGATGCACAAAGGCATGCCGATAGTGGGGAGAAGCATGAGCGTAGCAGGACTTGGTGGGGCTGCTGGGTGAGAGAGGAAACGAGGGGTGCACGGGTGGCCAGAGAGCTGCAGTGCAGATATAGCAGGGCCGGAGTGACCGCTGCTGGGTGGGAGAGGGTATACAAGGGTGTATGAATGGCTGGGGAGGTATGCGGGTACAGCAAAGATCAGGAAAGGTATCCAAGTGAGGAGGATTTGCCCAAGCAACTTGTGGCTTTCTCTTTTGGCTTCCCCATTGCCTTTGCTCATGGGAAGCTGACAGGGAAGGTCACAGATCATGTTGTAACTGTCATAAGTGTGAGCTGGTTGCCATGTACCCAGATTGTAATCACCTGTCCATGAGGTTGCTGGGAGAGCCTAGCTGTAACCCACCTCTCATTCAGCGCCATCGTAACTTTGAATGGTTATTGAATGAGCGGTTATTAACTGAGGACTACTTGTATTTACCATCCTTTGAGATTGGGTTAGGTAGGAGTAGTGCTATTTTGGACTTTCATGTAAATTGTGGCTCTGGAGGGCAGAAGAGGGAGAGATCCTCAGGGATCAATAAGACCAAAGATCTATCTCTGTCCTTTCTCTTTATATTCAGAAAGCAGATAAGACTGCCCTTGCGGCAAAGGTCAGTCGCACCCAGTTTGATGCCACCACAGAACAGCTGCATAAGATGATGCAGGAACTGCTGAATAAGATGGTTGGGCAAGAGCAAGACTGGCAGAAAATGCTTGACAAACTCTTGATTGAAATGGACTCCAAGGTAAGCAAGATGTATCCTTCTTAGCCATTTGCAATCCCATCAATAGGAGAAGTACTTGTGCTGAAGTCCATAATGTGTTGTGCAGTGAGGTTGCTAAGCACCTTACAGAAATGTTGGTCCTTCTCTCCTTGGCCAGGAACATGTATAGATGGTAGAATACATCGCTTGTGTTTTCCCTTGTAACCAGGTGAACTTGAAGTACATTATGTCTGCATTCTGTCTTCTAGCTTGTTTTTGGACACAGTGACAATTCTGTTTTGATCTAAAGAACATCAACACACACGTCTCTTCCCCAAGCTGGTATTTCCCAGATGCACTGGGAATTAACATCTCTGGCTGGGAATTTGAGGATTTGGCTTCACTGCCACTAGAGAGTAAGAAGCTGAAAGAGGTTGTAAACAAACTGAGATGAAAATTATGAGCCCTCTTGTTTCCTCCAATTATTCAGCTACCCCTGCTGTATGAGCTATAACAAGTAAGGCAGAAAATAGATCTTTTTCTCTGGTGGCAAAGAAACCTCTTCAGGGAGATCTCCTCAATGTCCATGCTTTTATTGTATAGGCAACAAATTAAGACTATTATTTTCCTGTCTTTTGCTTCATTTACATCGTTATTTTTTTATTCTTTCTTCAGCTCCTATTGCTGATCCTGTTTCTACAAAAATAAGAAGAAGAAAGTGTTAATTTTATTATTTATGAGGCTTCATTGAAAATTTTTCTATCATAAACTACTTGGAGAGGGGATAATAGAAAGGCAGAAACAGTCAAATAAAAACTGTAGTTTTATAGGAACAATTCTGCTACTGTTTTCCATGCCTCTTTGCATGGAATGTTTCTGGAGTTAATTCTATCAGCCTTCCCCTCTACAGAGAAGGCTTTCTTGCAGAAAATATGGTCCCAGCGTAAACAAGTAATATAAAGAAATGCAAAGCACAGGAGCAAAAATTTAATAAAATCACAATCTAGAAAAAAAGTAAAAGAATTAAGAACCCCTTAGGGTATGAACACTAAGGAAAAACTATATAGAAACAAATCATCCACATATTTATTATTCATGTATTAATTAATTAAACGTATTGTACTGCCAACTGCCAAAGTCTCTTGGTAGTTTATAGTAAGACGTAACATTGAAATTAAAATTCAAGACAGTAGGGAAACCTAGCAATAACAATCAAAAGCAATTTACAAGGTGTATTTAGGACATTTTTAAAGGAAGCAAAGCTGTTAGGTCCCATAACCCAGCAGGGAACATGTTCCAGAGAATGGAGGGACTAGAGAGAAGACTTGACTTAAGCTATGGCAATTGTAGATGAACTTCAAAAATGGTCTGTAGGCATGGATAGGACTGGGGAAATCTTGTAGAGGTGTTTCCTCAGAGAGGCTGGAATTGAATCATACACCAGCTTAAAGCTAATAAGATAATAATACCCCTTCACATTTCACCCAAAGGCAAATTGGGTAGACAGTCCAATGTCTTTAACACAGGTATAATGTGGCTTTTTTGAGTTCTTCCCAACAGCTTTGGCTGGTGAATGCTAAACCAGTTGAAGTTTCCAGGATAGATTACAAAAGCAGCCACACACAGAGTACGTCACAAGGCTCAAACTTGGATATTATCAATATGTGTCATTTTAAGAGTGAATTTGGTGTATCAACCAAAATTGGTACATCAGCCAAAGCTAATAAAAGGTGGTTATTGCCTCGGTCTAGAAAACTAAGGTGGTTTGACCACCCTCTCTCAACCTGTAACTCTGGACCCAGTTTATTATTGTCCATTATTCAGCCATTATCAACTACAGGCATGGACTCAAGGAAGCCTGGCTATTACCTGAAGATGTTGCAGAGAAAAAGGATATCATCAGCATAGTTATAGCACCCAGCTCCAGATTTCCTGATTATCTCCCCTGGTAAATTCATATTGATAAGAGCACTGCAGGCAGAATAGAATCGTAAGAGACACTTGTTTCAAGGAGCAACTGTTTCCAGGCGACATAATCTACCCAATGGAACTATTGCAGAGGATTGCAATAATTCCTACTCACACATCTCTAGTCATGTTTAATGCCAGTCTAGGTGTCTTCTTTTGGACAATGCAGTATTCTTTTCTTAAAATAAATGAGACAAGCTTTAGCCTGTGTAGCAGTGAAAGCATTATATGGAAGGCGGGGGAAGAATCATACCAATTATAAATCTCCACTTATGTAAGTCAAACTAAGGAACTAAACAAAGCCCAACAGTTAGCTTCTTCACAGTTATATCAACAAGCCTCAAGGAAGAAATGAATAATAAATATCCGATCCACTCCTAAGAAAATTTTCCTGAAAAGGATCAGAAATCTACTACTGACATAGCAGAAAAGGAAGAAAAGAAATGAGATCCAGATTTGATACATTTAAAGGTCTGACATAACTGATGTTAAGAAATCAGCTTCCCATATATATGCAAAGGAAAATAGCAGACCATTAGGTAACGATTCTCCCAGTTCAGGAAAGCCTGTTTAACTTGTTAGATAAATCCTTCCTCTAACCATTTGCTGATCCTAGGCACAAAAGTTTCGGCTGACATTTATTTTTTTTCTGTTTCTGGGCTAATATTACATGTCCTAGTCATGCAAATGGATACACGCACATATCCGTTATGCTATTATGTTGGGAATTAGGCAATGTTACTAAAGGCAGGAAATAAGAGAAAAGTAAAAATAGACTATTTAAAGGCATTTTATACCAACAGCATTCATTATATCTTGCTGTACTTTTCTACATTTGAGAAACATCTTTGCTTTTAGCTATTCATTCATCATCTTTTTTCCCTTTTTTAAATCATGCATAAGTCTTTCAAGCACATAAAATATACATGGCAATGGCTGCCTGCTGATTTTTATGATAGGAGAAGAAATCTGTGTTACATTGTTTTATCTTCATGCTGACAAGGCACCAGCAGAGGGAATGTTCTTTAAAGAAGCAAGACTATAGAGAGAACAGCACCAGATTTGTATTGCCACACAATAGAAAGAACAGGGTGCCAGCAGAACAGCAGATGTCCTCCTTTCTGTTTGCTGAATGTGTTCGAAGTCTTCCTGCTTTTGATTTTAACCCACTCCATAAGTGCTTCACTTTCCCCAAATGCCAGATTCTACAGCCCAGGAGCTATTGCTGGTTTGTCCTCTTATTAGGGAATAGTACTTGCCAAGTCCTAATGCCTACATTAGCTCCCAAACCTCTTATAATTGCCTGTGGGTTTTTGACATCACTGCTGTTTCCACTGCCCAGTCCCTTCAGAGAGATTGGAAGATGATCTACAACCGTCTTCTGTTCCACAAACTTGGCAATGCCGGAATAAAAATCAGAGTGTCTGCCTTAAGCTGACAGTCTTGTGGTAACCTATCCTACATGCAAAAAAAGGAATGAAATACTTTGCTTCATTTCCCTTTCCATGTTCTTCCTAACATGTGCAAAATATATCAGTGGTTTCAAGGAGAAGAAGTTAATGGTAATGAATCCCATTGGTTAACTATGTTGTGTGTGAAGAGTTGCCTTCTGTCTACAGGTAGTCCTAGATTACAAGGGCAATTGAAGCTGGGACTGTTGCTAAGCAGTGCAGTTGTAAAGCATGATGTCATTTAACCACAGCAATTCTGGTTGCTGTTGTTAAACAAGGATCACATGGCTCATTAAGTGAGGATCTTATGTGTGATCGCAGCTTCTGATTTCCTGCCAGCTTCCCAATTGGACTTTTCTTGTGGGAAGCTGGCAGGAAATGCAGTCATGTGACCTCAGCTTGCTGCAATGTCTGGAACTGTAAAGAGTTGTTGTTGCGAGTCTCCCTTGTTCAGTATCATCATAACTTTGAATGGTCACTTAAAAATTTGGTTGTAACCCAAGGACTACCTCTAGTTTCCATCAGCTTCTAGTCAGTTTGATTGAATGACTTCTGTCCCAATGTTTTGCATGCACACAGAGATGCAGTTAGTTCTTGATTTATGACCACAATTGATCCTAAAATTTCTATTGCTCCCTGAGACAGTTGTTAAGCGAGTTTTGTCCCATTTTATGATTTTTCTTACCACAGTTGTTAAGTGAATCATTGCAGTTGTTAAGTTAGTAACACAGTTATTAAGTGAATCTGGCTTCCCCATTGGCTTTGTTTGTCAGAAGGTCACAAAAAATGATGACATGATCCCAGGACATTGCAACTATCATAAATATGAGTCACTTGCCAAGTGTCTGAGTTTCACTTTCAGAAAAAAGAAAGTTATGCAAAGGGCAGAAAAAGAGTAAGACGAGGAGAAAAATCTTTCCTTCTCTACTTTCTGTAGTCCATGCTTGATTCTCTTATGTCTCAACCATGCTTCCTTATAGCTACCCTTTTCTCAAAGCTGACGAATTTCAAATATCCCAGGCTTTTCTCATGAGGATGAAGATTAAGTCCCATTGTTGTTGTTGTTTTTCCAACTCAACTGCATATTTCTTCAAACTTTCTACTCTGTGCTTGAACTTTGCCCCTGCATTGGAAGTAAAACTCTTCCTTTGCATATCAAACAAATATCCAGTACTGTTCACTCCCTGAAAGCAAAACTATTGTTGCTACGTGATGAGTTGATAGGTACCTACAGTATATAGGTACATATTTCAGGAAAGAGAAATGGCCCACATTACTGTTTGGATTCTCCTGAAGTGAGTTTAAATGGTGTCCCTGTGAGTCTGTATTGCACATGGCGTGACAGTTAATCCAACCTTGGTCCCATAATCCCTGAATTTTTTCTGAACAGCTGGACCGCTTGGAACTGGATCCATTCAGGCAGCAGCTGGAGGATCGTTGGAAAGATATTCGGAAACAGTTGAAGCAAAGGGCTCCACAAGATGAAGGCGACGAGGCTGCAGGGATCAGAAGGTAAGAGAGGCTAGAGAAAGACAGCTGTAGCATTAAGAAAGCCCAGTACAAGAATGGGCAGATGTTTAGTGGCAACAGCCATCAACCTTCACTTCCTATCCTAAGCTTGTGGCCTGGTTAAAAATAAGAAGAGAAAATGCATACGTGGGTCTTTGCACGCAGCCTGTAATCCCTGATGCCACATACATTGAGCCAGAATGCGCTTTACTGGAGGAGAATGCCAATGTGCTGAGTCATCATTTACATTTCAGTATCGCCAAGTACCTGGCGTATTTTGAGAAAATTAAAGGAAGCTCCCCATCTTCCATCACCCCAGTCTGACAACAAAAATAGAGCTTTTGAAGAAAATGTAAATGTTCCCAAGCCACCGCCATGAATATAGCAGTATTCATGCCTCCCCCCCTCTTCCCCCCTCCAAAATCATCGGGGGGGGGGGGGGGCTTAGTGTTTGGAATTGATGCCAATAGGAAACCTCAGGATTATACGTAAGGTTTGGAAGTGGAAAAACCATCCCAGAATAAAATAGAGGCCACCATCTTCCATTCGGCAGTCAAAAAAAAAAAAATCCCTGCAGGAATATATGTTCACATAATCAGGAATTGAGCTTGATTTGAAAGAGAATCTTATTCTTTATTAACAAGAATGACAGCCAGACACATGTTAACCTCAAACCTGGAGCTGCTGAACGCTTCTGAACTCTTATTTGCTTTCCCAAACCTTCACCTTGTCAATGCAGGTAATCCTTGACCATTCTTTTAAAAACCATTCAGTGTTACAAAGACAACTGAAAATAGCAACTTACGATTGGTCCTTCCACTTAGTGACCATTACAGTGCACCTTTGGTCATGTGATCAAAATTTAAATGCTTGGCAGCCGATGTGCATTTATAAATCTAAGATGATTGCAGCATCCCGGGACTCACGGGATGGCCGTTTGCGATCATCCCAATGGGTTTCAGTTAAGCAAAGTCCATGAGGGAAGCCAGGTGGCTGATGGCTGTGTCAGAAAGGTTGTAAAATTGAGCACGGCTCGTTTAACGACCATATTGCTTTAGCAACCAAAAGTTCTTGTCCCAATTGTGGTCGTAAATTGAGGATTACCTGCAAGTCCTTTCCTTCAGAATGGCAAGCTGCAACCACTCTGTTGCACCACCAGAGGGCACTTGCGCTTTGTAACCCACCGGCTCAGCTTATTGACAAGGGAGAAAGGAGGGGGAGGCTGAGATGAATGGGATTACTTTAGCAGTGCAAATCAGCAATTCCTGCTACATACTGTTAGGTGATAATACACCAAGCACTCCTTGTGCTAAGTGTCCATTGTATAAGATGCAGCAGAATCTCTTTGTCTAGCTATCTTGGCATCCCAGGAGTTGTCCTGCCCGTCCTGGTGTCTTGCTTTTAAAATCCTTTAATTAAATCAGAAAGTGATTATACAGTATGTGAAGGCATTGAAGAAATGAGATGCAAACGTGGGGGAGGCGCTGACTTCCAAGAAGCATGTTTCCCTTGGACTTGGGGTAGGGTTTTCTCTTGAGGACACTTTTCAGAGGGGGCTTGGCAAGTCTTCTGCTCAGTGCCAATTCCTGATTCAGGCTCCTGCATCCCAGCTTCTGAGCATGTCCTGAGGGATTAGGAGGTGAAGGTGTGTCACATTTGGGATAGGAAAGATAGCGAAGGAATCTGCAAGGCAGCAGTGCAGTGGATACATTGGCCTTCAATGAAAGGGAGTGGGGGGAAAGAAAGAAAATGCAAATGAAAGCAAATATATATGTGTGTCCCAGGATAATGTTGCAGCCTCCAATCTGGGTCAGTCACCAGAACCAGAAGTTTTGTTTTCCGAGCTTTCGGACTCATGCTGGAGTCCATCCTCAGGGAACTTCTGTATGTCACACACAAGTTCTCTGAGGATGGGTTCCGGCACGAGTCCGAAAGCTCAGAAAACAAAACTTCTGGTCCCGGTGACCGACCCAGATTGGATCCTGGAAAGAAAACAGATGGACTAAGCGCAGCCAGTGCAGCGTAGGGGGAAAGACCCCTCTTTGTTTTGGCCAAAGCAAACTTTGAAAATCCACAAGAACACTTGCTTTCACACGAAGTTGTGCGAAGTCTATTATTAGACGCCTGAAGGAATGATGAGAGCTGAAATCCAATCTGAGCGGGTGGACACCAGGAGGGTGAAGGGTGATGTAGTTTGACTATTTTGGAAATCCCTTTGCTCCCAAACAGCAAGAATGAGCTCAGAGCTGGGTCTAGGATAAACCAGCTGGGGCCTCCCCAAGGATACCAAGAGAGGAGTTGGGTCAGTAGCTACAATTTCCCCAGATCTAGAGAAGTTGCTCAATTTAACACATGGTGCCCCTATCAGCTTTAATAGCTGGTAATGTCAGGGATCGTTGGTACTAGGGTCTTTGTAGTGGAGTGAACATTATGTAGAAAGGGAGGTAGGAAAAGGAAAAAGCACCCTACACAGCTCTCCCATAAAGGATCTGTCTGGAGTTCTAAACTGGGGATTGGACTCCTTGTTTTGGAGAGGGGAATTCTCTCTCTTTCTCCCTTTTTCCTTTTCTGAGCACAAACAAGCCATCCTCGTACTTCACATCATCTTTCCATTCATGAAACCCTTTTGCAATCTCTCCTTTGTCAAATGTAATTGGATGATGCTATTTTATCTGCAGCTCACTGGCTGTGGAGATAAGATAGTCCTCAACTTATCACTTAGCAAACATTTCAAGTTACAGACAGACGCCCCCCCCCTCACCCCCCCCCAAAAGAACTTACGACCTGATTTTGAAGTTCTGACGTTGCTCTCTTCCTTATGGTCACGGGAGTCGCATTTGGGGCACTTGGCAACCTGCCCATAGTTACGGCCATTTGCAGCACCCCGCAGTCACATGACCACGGATTACGACATTTTTCCCCCAAAAACTGGCGTTTATTTCCAGTTGCCAGCAAAACCTGAACTTTAAGGAACATTGGCTTGACAACTGCCGCATTTGCTTAACAACCACTGCCAGAAAGGTCATAAAAATGGTTCCAGTCACATGGTGACCCACTTTAAACCATCATGACTTATGAACATACTGGCCAGGCTCAATTAGGGTCATAAGTGAAGGACTACCTGTACAGTGCCCAGATTTTTCCATCCTTTCAGGAACATCTTTTATCCTCCCTCATAGTAACTGTATTTACCCATGGTGCACAGCCTGAGCTTCTTGTACCAGAGGTCCTCTCTCTAAAGTCTTCCTGTGATTTCCCCCCCCCCGACCCTTTTCAAAATTACTATTGCAATTTTTAAGATGGCAAGGGGGGGGTGGAATTATTAAATGTAGGGAGAGTAATCTTATTAATTGCATTTAACTAATTGAATAAAATATAATTTTAAATCAAATGTAGCTCTTGTCTGAGCCTTGCCTGTCTCTTTGTCTGGCCCTCTCCTCTTTGAATATGCTGTAATTCCTGATAGCGCAGCAAATTCAGAGTTCGACACTCCCCGGGGGCATTTTTAATGTACAGTTGGTGAGAATTTCCACTATGTTTCATGAATTTCCATCGACTGAACTCTGAATCCTTGCCCAATGAATGTTTGTTTTATTTTACTTGGCTTCTTTAAAGTTGAATCGTTTGTTGTGGAAATAACTACTTAATTTAATGGGTATGTTAAGAATGCCTCTGCGTGATACAAATATGCTAGGTTGCGTTTATCCCCCGCTCTCTGGCCTTCTGGTTTAAAAAAAGAAGCATGCTCCTGTTGTTGCCAAACATATCTTATACCCCCTACTCCAAACATTCCCCTCTCTGATTTGCTGTTTCTTTTTTGTTCTCAAACAGGAGACTCCTGGCTCACTTCCACTGCATTTCTTGTGATCGACCCTTAGAGATGGCAGTGCCTGGCCCGTAAGTCTTTGCTTGACGCTTTCCAATCAGATCAGTAATCAATCTGCTTAGATGCAGGTATAGGAATACCTTTACTAGGCTGTAGATTCAGCAAGTAGCTACCTATGCCCATCTATCTCCTGAGAAGCTGGCCTTTCCTTCATTAATAAAATGCTGGTGAGGTGATAGGCCAGAAGCAGCTGCCCTCTCCTCTTTCACTTGTTCTGCCTCCTCCTTTGTTTATCTGGTCTGCCTATTATCTTGACAGGCGAATTACGACTCTCCCAGCTGTTCCAGGTTTACCTGCTCATCAATCCCTCCGGCCATATATGGTTTATGAAATGGAACAAATCAGGCAACTGAACCGCAAGTAAAATGCAGATAGGAGCTTCTGTGTTTTCTTCTCTTGCAGTTTCTTTATCTCTGTATTCAGGAACTGAGTGTGATAGAGATTTGGAGTAGGAATCCATAGGGAAGAGTGAATATCTAAGTATCCATCTAGCTTGAATAACATTCTTGGGATGGAGTACGTACAGTTAAGTACAGGTAGTCCTCAACTTACAACCATAGTTGAGACCAGAACTTCTGTTACTCAATGATACGTGAGTCATCACGTGCCCATACCCAATTTTAGGACCGATTGCTTAAAGATAAAGATTTCCCCTATCCAGTCATATCCAACTTTAGGGGGTGGTTGTCTGAAGAAATTTTCCATGGTCACATTGCCGGCATGGCTATTAGCCAAAAGTATACGGAAGACTGTTACCTTCCCACCGAAGTAGTACTTATTTATCTGCTTACATTTGCATGCTTTTGAACAGCTAAGGTTGGCAGGAGCTGAGGCAAGGAATGGGAGTTCGTTCCATTGCACAACACTCGGGTTTCAAACCAGGGCTGTCGACTCTCCAGCTGACAAGCTTCACATCTGTAACCACTGAGCCATTGTGTCTCCTAGATTGCTTAAACAGTCATTAAGCCAATCTGGCTTCCTCAATTGACTTTCCTGTTGGAAACTGGCTAGGAAAGTTGCAAATGTGTTCATGTATTCCCAGGATACTGTAACTATCATAAACACAAGCCACTTGCCAAGCACTCCAGTTGCAACACCAGGATGCTGTAAGTGTGAGGACTGGTCATAAGTCACTCTTTTCAGCACCATTGTAACTTCAAGCAATTGTGAAACAAATAGTTGTAAGTGAAGGACTACCTGTAGTGAAAATTAAAATGTTTTCTCTTAGTGCCGTAGAACTTTCAACGGCAGTGGAGAAAATAGGAAGTGAACATCTTGTTTCAAACATCTCTTCATTTCTTATATTTCTTATATCTGTAGAATTGTTTCCCAAAACGTATGCCTGGAACATATAGCATGCATCTTAGTTGAATGAATCCATAGAAGAATATTCTTTTACTTGTGTGCATGTGGGAGATGGGGTGAGGGGCCACATGGTCTGTGTGAGAATAGGAAGCGGGTATATGAATGGGGAGGTATGTGGTCCCCAGAAAGTTACCTGTGGCTAATGCATTTTGCACCACAGAGTAGATTCTTTCAGTTGCTACCTGTTACATGAATAGCCATAGCAAAAGATGTTGGGTGCATGTGCCTTGCTTAACAGCGTGTTTTTTCCTCCCATCCTCCTCCTTTGACTGTTGCTGTCTCCTTGCTCTGGCACTGGGCTGCATCCTTTTCTCCTCTTCCTACCTCTTCCCTATTCTGTACTGTAGCAATTTGAAATTAGGACCGGGTGTTCGTTTTGATGCCCTGGAGAAGAGTGCTAGTCTGAACAAGTTGCGGCGCATCCATTCCAAGATGCTCATGGACATACAGAAGGTGCAGAGTCATTATGGCGGAGCTGCCAGGGTCAATGCTCAGATGATCAGGGACGCCCTGCAGTCCCAGTATCTTGGCTCAAGCCCTTTTGGCAAACGGTAGGGCTTATGGGATAAAGGGGATTGTTCATCTTGCCAGACAGAAACATAGAAAACAAAGCAGGACCCCAATCAATCTGTCATCTTGGTGCTTCACTCAGGAAAACATCAGATCAGAGGAGCTCTGCCCTGCCTTTCCTTAGCACTATTATGGTGAACAACAGACTGAGCGTTGTTACTCATTTCTGCCTACTTACAGCCAGTCATGCCTCACTCCCATCCCAAACTTAACCAGGAAAGCAGAGAGGGCAGGAAATAATGGAAGCAGCACATTGAAAAGGGAATAATACGGTAATTTTAAAAAAATTACAGGGAGGATGATGATGTTCCTCTCAAATATCTCACAGGACACGGCATTTGTCCTATCAACCTGAGTGTTAACAACTGGTCTGGAACAAATTAATTATAGGCCAAGAACCGGACACAGTAAAATCTAGAGCTAACCAATCCATTTAATCAGATTCATAGGAGGTATTTTGGAATATATGGATGTTTGTGACTCATTAAAGCAGCTATATATTTTTTCCAGTAGTTATCCAGTCCTAGAAAAAAAATACATAGATGCTTAAATGAATTGCAGGCAAGTGCTATACAGCATTCATATATTCCAGTACATTTCTTCTGAATCAATTTAGAAGTATTGTGGAGCACTCATTTCCCTTAATATATTAACTGCAGTGCTGGCTAAAGAGAATATGATAACCCAGGCCACATAAACTGATGGTGCCACCTTCTGCAACACAAATATCTTCATTTTTAGAATGATTTAGAACAGTAGTCCCCAACCTTTCCAGTTCTGTGGACCAACGGTGGCAGTGGTGGGGAGAGGGGATAGTTTTGCCCACGCCGCTTGCACCAATAGAGCTTTGCACGCTCAACTGCCATTTGCGTGGCCCGGTTCCCAATGGGACATGGCACAGTACTGGGTCACAGACTGGGGGCTGGGGACCCCTAATTTAGAAGGAAGAGCCAGTAGTTCCTTGGCTTTAGCTTAAAGCTGAATTGATTAACTGTATCCAACAAATAGTGACTTTTTACTCAGACCTTGGAATTGGGGTCCTATTTAAATTTGTAACCATGGAAAATTGTTTGAGTGAGGAACGGTTTGCAAAAGGAAGCTGTAAGCAACTACAGTTCCTGGTATTTGATGGGAAGGATTTATTTATTGAGAAGATCCCCTATTCCCTTTTACATACTGTACACTGAAAAACTGCTATACAGCAAAGGAGCCTCCATTAAGAAATTTATCTCAACTTGTATGTACATCATGTCGGTTTGTTTATATGGAAGGAAGCCACACATTCCATATGTATGCTTAGTATCATGAAATTAGCAGGAAATATTTATATAAATTTCTTCCATGTAGGAATTTTGCCATGCCCCAAAGCAACCTTTTCATGTGCTGTTTTTAAATTTTTGTAGGTTTGTAATCAGACAATGAATGTTTCAGTGGTTGGACTTGCTGCTTGGGTAATCATTTGCAATCCCAAAACAGGCTCAGAACTTCACAGATTTGCTAAACAAGTCAGACTTGATTGTTATCATGTTACAATGTATTCAGTGATGTCTATAAGGTAGCTCCTATACATGCAAATCCAAATCTGAAAATAATGTCCAAACTAGCTTGGGCTTAAGTCTGGCTCAGACTAGACTTCTTGTCTATAGTGAGATACAAGAATTTTGTAATCAGATTTCTTGTTATCCAACCTTGCAATGTAGCTTGCATTTTTGCTTTATCTGAATATTAGTTTAACCCTGCTTCTGCCACGCATCTTGTTTCCCTATTGAAACTCCGCCTTCTGTCTAGAAAACTGCTTTCCAGAAGTGGCTTTCTGAAAATAACTTTCTGTTTGTTCCATGTGTTTTATGTGCTTTGTTGCTTTCCTGTCCTCCAAGGCAGAGGCTAGGAACATGATGCTCAAGCAGGCTCCTACTATGTACTCTTTACCGAGTATTTTAGTGATTCTGTTCCCAGAGTTTCTGTGGAGAAGTTTAATGTTTTCTTGGTGTCCTTAGGAAAAGGGATAGGCCAAAAGGGAGCCCTGTATGATCTCATCAGCAAGCAGTAAATGGGCAGATCGGACCAGGAGAGAAAGAGTGAAGTGGTAGAGACTGGAGCTCTGTCTCTGTTGAGAGAGCCAAGCTCTGAAGCAGCTGACTTGTGACTTGATGAAAGCAAATGGAGTCATCCATCCATCCATCCATCCATTTTTCCAGCAAATGGGCATCACTTTAATACCTCACAGACCTTCTCATTAAAAAAATAGCTGCTATTTCACACCTTCTTACTGTATGTGAGGACAAAAATACTATGTTGTATTAACTGCCTCGCAAGAATGAGGCCATTTTTTTAAAATACTATTTGAGCTTTATTGTCCATTTTTGCATCTTGGAAGATCTAGCAACATTCTAGAACCTGTGTCACGTCTGATGCCATAATGGGATGACATGAGAAAGGTGAACTATGGAGATATTCGGACAGTTTTCTTGCTGTGAAGAAGGAAGGTCTAAAAGTCTGATTCTCTAATCCTCAGCCTTTTAACAGACTCTAAGTTGGGTACCTCCAAAGGGGATCTATTCCCCCCACATACAAAGACTTCCCTTTTCACTTCTATAAAGGGCAAATGTGGGTTATGCTTTTTTGACAAGCATAGCAGAGCCTGCTCAGAAACAAAACTAACCTAAACTCTGTCTTATTTCCTTTTTCTGCTGACCCAGTCTTATTTCTTAGGCCCACAAAAGACAGTTTATTGTTTCATTACCACCAGCTGTGTTAGAGTTGTTTCTCATGATCACATAGGATCAGTTTGAGACTTCTGCATATCCAAGCCTGGGATAGGACCTCTTATCACATCACTCATGAGACCAAACAGGCCCCAAGTTTTACACTAGGGCTTCATGGCTGAGACAATTGACCATATAATCTGTAGGAAAGGACCAGGCTGAGCCAGAAGGAAGGTATCATCAGTCTCTAGCCCCATTGTGCTCACAAAAGATCTAAGCCCAACCCACCTTGATTTCTGTTGACTCTTATCTACTGCCAATTCGCTTTGGCTGGTAGCAGTTTAGATTTTTGTAGAGTATTGGCACGCAATAAATCTGTATTCATTTGAACTGCCTTGGCTCCTGATTTCCTGTCCTTGACATAATCCTCAAGAGCTTTCTTGCCATGGTGGCTTGCAGTAACTTAAGGGCAGACTGAAGTTGTGCTTCAGATGTGAGATACTGAAGAAGCAAAGTAGCGTGCTGACTTTTCCCAAGGCAGATTTGGAATTTTCAAAGTTAATAAGGATATGCTTAAAATATGGATGCCAAGCGAGGTGAATTTAGAAAAGACTGCTTGAGTGAATCTATTTTCCCAAATGCCATTTACCCAAACACAAAATGATGAGGTGGTTTCTGCCATTTCCTCAACTCACAGACGCACATTCCCCCGTCCCCCAGTTGCTCGATTCTGCTATCTCATCTTACCTTTATGTCTTCTGGGCAGCAGAGCAGTGGAATGTACTCATCATTGTTATGTCCTAAGAGTGCCTTTATGGAGTCCAGAGTTTGGACCCTGTGTAGAATATCTTTGAAATTATGCTCAGACTAAACGCTGAACAATATGTCAGCTGATCTTCCTTTTCCTGTTGAAGGAAGACAGCTCTAATATCTTGTCCCATCCTGGAAGTTTGAGCTGCAGACAATTTTGACTTTCTCCCAACGGAGTGCTTGAACTATTTATCCTGCCCAGTGAGGTCCTCCCTTTCCTAGGACATTGGTGGTCATTTTATCAACATTAGGAAAGAGTGATTGCAATCTCATTGCCCATTAATACCATTTAAGGAAGCCACTTTGGACGCAGGAATCTTCTATGATATCGCCTGAAGCTATTTTTAAAAGCACTTTCTCCCTTTTGGGGATATGAAAAATAGGAATGAGGATAGAAGGCCTCTGAGAGATGCTCTTTATTTTTTCTATAGCTAATCTACCCTACTCCTATTCCTCCAGAAAAGATGCCAATTTTATCTGATAATGTTTGAATTTTAGCCACACAATGTTCAGCTGTTACAGGAAACAAGGGAAGTTTGAAAGGTGGAAATAGGAGCAGATTGACACCCAGACACCCCTCTTTCAGTCTAACCCTTGCCGTGAGCCTGAAAATTTGCTTTGTTGTAAATCAGTCATTTTGCTATAGTACACTAAGATGCAGTGGATGTGCGCATAGCAGCGTGCTGCCCTTTTATCCATTCCGGCTGACCAGATAGATCCAGTTACTTGGTTTACAACACGATGAACCAAAAAATTAAATATTCACACTGGCCACGGAGCCAAGATCACACTTCACACCAGACCACCACAGAAAAGTCATGCCAGATCTTGAACTTGGTTCTAATTCTTAATTACAATGCTTCCCCTTGCTCTCCTTTCTGCTGCTAATGTCCCAAAATGAATCTAATCCTTCAGAAACAAAGAGGGTTTCTAGGATCATAGGGCTGCTGGGCTTTGTCTCTTGTGAATTGTGGGTCCTTGCCTCTTTACAGAGAGAGACTTCCGGAGATGGCTGACTATAGCTACATGAGTGCCCCTCGGCACTGTGGAGGCAGCC
The DNA here is from genome assembly GCA_017656035.1 of Myanophis thanlyinensis. NCBI lineage: Eukaryota > Metazoa > Chordata > Lepidosauria > Squamata > Homalopsidae > Myanophis > Myanophis thanlyinensis. The sequence goes on along the minus strand of JAEANM010002609.1, from coordinate 6,785 downwards.
ATACCCTCACCCATCCATTCAGACGCTATGTGAAACTGCAGCAGTTCAACCAGCCTACGCCCGCTGTCCAGACAGATGAAAACACCATGCTGGCAATGATGAAGGTAATGAGGAGCCAGGTGGAGAGAGAGCAGGAGAGAGTGGATGGACATTGGCACGGACCTAGAGCTGGATAACCGCATTTGAAACTTGGCACTGCCTCTAACTGCTTTGCATGATCTGCCCTCCAAAAGGGCAAGGAACCCTTACCTAAAAGGGGAGATATGTAAATACGGGTAGTCCTCGATTTACGACCCACAACCGAGCCCCAGATTCCTGTTGTTAAGTGAAACACTTGTTAAGTGAGTTTTGCCCCATTTTACGACTTTTCTTGCCGCGTTTGTTAAGTGAATCGTTGAAGTTGTCAAGTTAGTAACCAGGTTGTTAAGTGAATCTGGCTTCCCCACTGACTTGGCTTGTCAGAAGGTCACAAAAGGGGATCACATGACCCCACGACGCTGCAACCATTGTAAATATGAGTCAGTTGCCAAGTGTCTGAATGTTGATCATGTGGCCATGGGGATGCTGCAATGGTCGTACGTGGGAAAAATGGTCATAAGTCACGCTTTTCAGCCCGTTCTGTTGTAACTTTTGAGCGGTCGTGAAATGAAGTGTTGTAAGTCGAGGACTACCTATGGTACAGGTTTGACGTATTGTCATTTAGTGCCTGAGAAGGTTTTCTTTCCTGAAGTGCTTATTCCCTGAGCAGGATGCTACCGGTTTGAGGTTATTTGTTAGCTATTATGTTTTGATACACATGGGGAAGGGTCTGGTATCGATCCAGTGGCCTTCCAGATGTTGCTGAAGTACAATTCCTAGCAACCTTAGACCGACTGGCCAAGGGAGACAGACGTGGAGAGTTGTAATTAAGCAATACAGAGGAGGTAGTAGGCTTCCCAGCCCTTGCCTAATGTAAAAAAAACCAAACCAGCAGGGTTAAACCACAGGTATTCTTTGTCCATTGTTTACATTCTTACAGTGCCTCAGGGTGGCAGTCCTATAAATCTTATCTTTATTAAGCATGGAATTTATTTGCCTTTTTTGTAGCAATTGCAGCCTGGTTCTGCCAGCTCCTCCCTCAAGATCTCATTCCTATTTAGTTACAGCCTGGATCAACTACAGTAGAATGTATGGGATATTGTGAACTGCGTGCTGCATTATGTTGAGGCTATTTTATCATTTTCATGGCCATGGTTAGTTACCCTTTCTGGTTTAATCGATGGTTGGGTGGAAAGCTAGTCATACTTACGCTAAGCCCATTAAAAACAACATCGTTTAGCTAATAATTGATATCAGTGCCTCTGCTTTAAAAATGGCAAAGTTTGCCACTTCCCAAAGGATCCTAAATCGGGCAGTTTTATACTGTTAATGGAAGAAGATACTCGCTGCAGGATGAAGCAATACAAAGCCTGCTGCAGATGATCTGAATAGAAATCTCTTGTTCGGTCCTTCCTTGTGATTGGAGACATTTTCTTTTCCTTGAGAATTGGGGCCCCACTAAAAAAAAACTTTGCAAAAAAAGTTTTGCAAGCTTCTTTTGGAAAAATCGGAATAGGTCTATTTCCAGGAGCTTATTTCAAGATTCATCAGCTTTTCTTTTGTGTCTATATTGATTGGAGAATAGGAAGGGGCAGAACAAGGTGCAGGATTCTTTTTAGAAAAACCAAACGTGAATCTGCAAGACTGAAAGTAGAAGAGCACACGAAGAGCAAATTGCCAAGGCTTCGTATTTGGGCAGCAGGGAGAAATGCAATCCAGTGCCAGACAACTGTTTGGTCAGACAAGCTTGTCAGTCTTTCACAACAATCTCTTGCCTTTTTTAAGCACTTGGAGAAAAAAGAGTATAATGCCTTTCTGAATAACAGCGATAACATAACTGGTTGTTTTTTTTAAGAGTCTCTTCTTTCATGCTCTTAACTTCAAGGTTGGTGGCTTGGTATTGTCTTTGAGATAATGGATATACTTTACTACCTGTCTCTGAGATTTCTATAATATGAAAGCAACTGAAGAACAAAAGTCTTTTTAGCCACATGTTCCTCTGTAATTTCTTTTTATTCCCCTCTGCTAGCAGAGATGCGATAACACAACTTCGCCATCTTTGCTAGAGTCACCCATGCTAACACAAGTCCATTGTTCTGATTCCAATAATGCTAGATGCACCTGAAAACCTTCCCATCTGGTACAACACAGACACGTGTACACACGCACGCACACGCACACAGTAGGATTACCAGTCCTACAGCCATTCCCCCATGATTGTGTCAGCTAGAGATGGAGGGAAATGTAAATTAAGAATTCTGAGGGTTGTTACAGATTGGAACCGAATCTATTGGGTGGTTTCCTGATTACAGCCCCTCACTGTGTTTTTGTGACACCCCCCACCCCACCCCGGCAGCACGCACTAACTATCCCTCTTACCTTAACATGCCAGGCAGTATTCCACTGTGAGGAATTAGCTTTTTACTCCAAAGTGAAGGTGGGGAAAGTTAAGTCAGGGGTTGTTGTCATGGGAGGATTCTGTTGGGTGAGAAAGGATGGAAAGAAAGGAAACAAGACAATGTAGGATTGCGGAGACGGAAATCTCCCAGCAACACTTGGGGCAAAATGATTATTCCTGCCTTTGGAAGTGCAGTATCTCCCTTTGGAGAACATTCTGAAGTTGATTAATTTGGCAGAAGCCCCCAGTGTTGTCAGGGACATTCCAAAATTGTGACTGGCACCATCCTTTGTGTGTGGAAGGAGCTAATCACTCAATAGGTTAAAAAGAGAACGGGATCAGCTTGCTTAATTATGCTCTGAAACAAAATTGGACCACTATGAATTGAAATCTTCAATAAGTTCAATTACTTCCTAAGCCACATTTCTTTGATTTCCATGTTGGCTCCTGCCCTGCTCTCACACGAATAGGGTCCCCAATAGTAGCATGTATCTTTTTACTGCAAGGGGCAGAATTCCCCATTTGTTTCACTCTGTATACTTCTATAGAATTGGACTTCTGAATGGCAATCAAGAGACCTGATACACCTTTAACGATTTTCCAGAACTGGAAATGAGGCATTGTGCAGCAGATGGGAGATGGCAACGATTAGGAACAAGACATGTGCAGCTGCCTGTGAATTTTTTTAAAGGAAAAAAAAATCCAAGTTCTAATGGTCAATGCCAACAGTCCAGCCGGTCATCAGAGTGTGGTTTTCAAGATCATTCTTCAGCTTCATAAGTAAAACCCTTGAAAAAAATTGGTTAATGTTTAGCAGGCTTCAGCTGATATTTCTTCTGTGTTTACATTTACTTCCAGCATGAAGAAGTAGATATACTGGGTCTTGATGGTCATATTTACAAAGGACGTATGGACACACATCTTCCATCGATAACCGGAAAGGAATGTGAGTTTTGTGTTCTGTCTGCAGATGCTCTAGGTAGACCTAGTCCATTCTTGTTGTTTATCCCAAGCACTTTGAAGTAGTTTGGCACTGCACCTTCCTGTCAAATCATCGCCTATAGACAGCATGACCTTAAGTGAGAAATTACAGAAGTTGTAGTTAAATTAGGAGGGATCCAGGTGGAAGAAGGCCAACTTATAGAACAAACAGACCTCTGTGTTTTGGGGAATTGACCCTGAGAAACATACAGCAATTTTACAGGTGGGCATGTTTGACCCCTCAGAGTTGCTATGGGACTTTACTGTCATCTATGTCCATAACATTGATGTCACCCCTCACACTTCTCTCAGATGTCTCAAGAACAAGAAGCAAGCTCATTCGGTCTTCCTCACAAAGGCAGCACCCCATGCTCAGTGACCTGGCCAACCTCCCGGCTCGTCCCCACACTGCAAAAGTGTCTGTGGGCAACACGTCAGGTACGTTACAATCCTGAATGAAGCTTGATTAGAAATGGAAATGATACCTGAAGCCCCACCCAGAAATGCTTAGGGAATATTTCCTTCAACTGTCTATGAAATAATTGCTGAGGGAAGCAGAACAGTGATAATGCTCAAATAAATGAACTTTCTGAGTGATGGCCTATATTCAATTTTATCACTGTCGGATGGGCATTGTGCTGATGACACTTGCTGAGGACTCCAAACAACCTGCTCCTTTCTTGACAGAACTACACAAGTTTTCCTTTGAGAAAAGCAAAGAGCTATTTGAATTAATGACCTTTCATAAAATTAAAAGTTTTGAACAATGAGGCAGTGCCAGGCAAAAGTGGACATTTGTGAAATCTCCAAATTTGGGGTGAACCAAACCCCAGAATTTAATTCAGTCCTCACTAAAACAAAGTAACTCGTGATGCTTGAAGTAGTGAAATCTGGGACTATTTCTTTGTTAGAACCTCACTTAGGCCAGCAGTATAATAGCCAGACTGCAACTTTATCTTTTGTAGCTTTCACTAGTATGTTTATATTCTTCAATTTCCCATGAGAGATGAGGTTAGTTTCCCAGGAAACTGCCAGATCCTGCTTAAGCATTGAGCCTCTGCCTTTCTGCAGACATCCTGTACATCCCAGTAACAGGAACCCCTCTTTCTGTCTATAATTTGTGTAGGCAGTGGGTCTCCAAGGCATGAAAGCCTTCAGGACATCATCTCTTTAGTAAAGAGTCCCTTACAGGCTCGACAGACACAAAGCATACTTTCTCAGCCTTGTCCTGAGCTTCCAATTCTGTTGAACTGCAATAACTGCTTCGTCCCAAAGTTTCAAAACGGAAGATAACAGGAGCTGTAATCCAGTACTGGTAGAGGATATCATTGAAGGCTGCCGTTTTCAAAAATGTTTTTCAAAGTAGGAATGAAACTGCTGGTTAAGAACTGATTTGCAGATCCATGCCTGGTAGGGTTTTTATTCTTTTTGTGAGACGACTCTTCCCAGCTGAGTGATTCTAGCTTTCTTTGCGGTCTTTATGGCCACGAATCCATCTGTCCATTATAGAGAATTCCCCTTGGTAGCACTGAGGTGCTGAATGGTCACATCTGAGAATCACACTGCAGCAGTCTGGTTGAAGAATATTTCCAAAATGTATGGTGCTACTTTACATCATTCCAAAACAATGGTTACTTACCAGTGGCTTATTTCGAAAAGTACAAAACCTATCAGTGAAATGTTTTCCCCTTGCCCAGATAAGGAAGGGAAAATTTATTACAAATGAAGGCAACTATATATGTCCCCAGGATAATGTTGCAAGATTTAATCTGGGTCAGTCACTGGGACCAGAGGTTTACTTTTCCAAGCTTTTGGACTCGTGCTGGAGTCCCATCTTCAAGGAACTTCTCTCTAATGGAATAGAGAATATTCCTGTAGAGCATGACCCAGTGACCAAGAGACCCAGTGACCAACCCAGATTTAATCTTGGAAAATTTATTTCCTGCATTGTTTCAAGCATGGCCTGGTCATACTTTTTATTATTAACTGAATTCAAGAAAGGTCTGGTAGCAGAGTACAAGTTAAAAATGAATTGGTTCACACATGTGTAGGATAATAGATCTGATAGTCTTCCTAAATTTGATGTCCTCCAGAGGTTTGGATTACTCTCCCAATATGACAGCAATCATCCAACACTTCTGGAGGAGCAGATTGGCAATACTTTTGGAACAAATGAAGCAAATGCATTTTATCTTGAATAGAAAGAGGCGTGCTAGTGAGAAACTTAGATTTCTATAGCTTGCATTCAAATGTTAAACATCCAACACAAGTTTGCTTCTCAGATATTATGTCATATAAAAACATTATGTTAAGTGTAAATCAGGTTGTACAGATCTTACTATATATTATAAATAGATGTTTTATAAATACAGCATTTGGGAAATAGGATTGTCACAGAGCAGAAGAAACAAGATTTGACTATCATTTGGACTCACTCATTACTTGATTTGGTCATGCTAGAAAGGACAGAATGCAGCTTCGGCACAGGAAATCTTGGCTCTTTCTGAAAACTATATCAGGCATGAATTGCTAGTCACAAAGCTTTCAACTGTGATTATCTTTTAAATGGCATCCTCCATAAGATGCCATTTAAAAATAAAAGAGGGTACAGCATCAGAGAGATTCTGTGTGTTGCAAGAGAAGATGACAGCAATCGCAGGTGTATAAAGGCTCACAAAATGAAATTGACAAGTATTTCTGACATCTGATCCATGTTTTAATAGACAATAATATTAAAACTATTAGATGAATGGCAGAGTGAAGGTTAATTTAACCCTACACAAAAAACCTCTGCTATGAAAAATACACAGCTAAAGGGGATCATGTTAGTCTCCAACTTACAACCACAATTGGGATCAGAATCTCAATTGTTGAGCAAGATGTCCACGTGATCACATTACTCAATGACTGCAATCCCAGCTCTCCCAGTTGTGGTCATCGACAAAGAGAAAGAGCTGTCTGCCTACGGCAGGCAGTTCTCCTCCATATCTGGAAAAGACCTCCTGTGGTAGATCCAAGCCTTGGTTCTGCAGCCCTTCACAGATGTTCCCTTCTCCTCATGCACAGAAGGGAACGTGCACCAAGTTGGAGAAACCAAGTGGAGATATTTGCAATCCGCATTTTGTTTCTCCACTCCAGGCTGGTTCTCTTTCCTCCATGTGCAGAAGGGAACTCGTGCACTGGGCTGGAGAAACAAACTGGGGATCGTGAAGAACGCTTTGTTTTTCAGCCTAATACATGAGTTACTTATCTAAATACCTACTTTGGCCTTCGATTTAATCCATTTTTAATTGCTTTTAAATTTTATGTGTCTTGTTTTTTAAATGGC
>JAEANM010002608.1:0-24129 GCA_017656035.1 Myanophis thanlyinensis | reverse complement strand
AATAATACAGCCATGCTACATAAGTAAATATCCTTAGATATAAGATAGTATTGTGATAATTAGGTATTCAGCAGAATGATGGCACAAGGGTAAAAACTGTCTTTGTGTCTAGTTGTTTCGACATGCAATGATGTATAGCAGCATTCTGGCGCAGTGGTTAGAATGCAGTACTGCACCCTACCTCTGTTGACTGCCAGCTTCCAGCAGTTTGATTCTCGCTGGCTCAAGGTTGACTCAGCCTTCCAATGTTGATAAAATAAAGGCCCAGATTGTTGGGGTCAATATGCTGACTCTAAACCACATAGAGAAGGCTGTAAAGCACTGTGAAGTGGTATATAAGTCTAAGTGCTATTGCTATCCTGAGGGGAGGAGTTGAAAGAGTTTATATCCAGGGTGTGGGGGTCTGTAGATATTTTCTCAGCCCTCCTTCTGACATATACAATATATATATATCCTCTATGGAAGGTAGGCTGGTTACAGTTATTTTATAGGTCCTCTATGGAAGGTAGGCTGGTTACAGTTATTTTTTTCTGCAGTCCTAACTATCCATTGAAGTCTGTACCTGTCCTGTTTGGTTGCTGTACCAAACCAGAAAATATCAAGTAAACCAGAAGAATGTCAAGCAAAAGTTAAAAATATAGCTGGTTTATGCTTCAGTGATGCATAATGGCCATAAGTATGCATTTTATTTTATTTGTGGATGGAGAAAACATATTTTAATCCTTCAAAGGTAAACGTGTTGGTCCTAAATCAGCTATAATGGTGGTGGACCATCTGGAGATAAGGTTAGAATTTCACCATTCCAAAAAGAAAGCGGAGCCAGCTTTATAACTATAGTTCACACAAATGATCTAGCGGCCTCTCTACTTGTAGAAGTGAATGAAGGTCCTCTGAAAGAGATCCAACTACTATTTGGCAACCAGTTCAGAAGAAAAAAGTATTTTCACTTAAGTCTTATCTGCAATTTTGATGGAAGAAGGAATTTCACCCCGGCATTTCCTTCTCTTTTTTCTTCAAGCTAAAACAAAGTAATATCATTATTATTGATTGACCATTTCTTGATTCCTTCCTGTAGCATAAACTATAAAAATGAAAGATTTGTGGCAGTGTTTAACAAAAGTGATTGCAGTAGTATGTTGGTATCAATGCAATAAACCCTGTTGTGTGTATCTAACAGTAATTGTTCTTGTAGAAGAAATTATTCTGTAGTCAGAGCATATGACTCTTTTAGTCTCATTTCCTGAATCTTTTTTTAAGGAGAAATATTTTATGAGTTTGAATACAGTTTGACTTCAGGTATGATCCATGGATAGAGACTGGTTTAAATTAATGACTGCATTTTGGTTGAGAAAACCATCCTTTCCTTCCCATCTAATTTTTTTTTTTTTGCTGGATTCATCTCATGTCAGAACTGAAGAAACTAGAAAGGAAAAATATTAATTTAAAATTTAAAAGATTAAAATTTTTAATGAAAACATAAATTTACCAGATTTGATGGCTGGCATATTTCCAAGCAGAAAGTCATTTTGTTAGTGTGTTTGGTTGGTTTGTATGGTCAAATACAATGAATGAATGAATGAATGAATGAATGCCTGGATTTCCAGAATAGTAGTATTCTACTATGTTTGGGATGCTTCTGTGAGTGCACATCTTTCACTTCTCTCATGATTAAAAAATGTTGATTTTCAGAAGTTGATTTCAAACTTCTAATTGGATTGTGTAGATAAGGACTTTCATTATTGATTAAATATAAATTTTCATTACTTATTATTTTGTTTTTAATAAGTTATGGCATAATGGCATAAATCTAAGAATGCAGCAGAGGTCTCAGTTTCACTGTGTCTGATTTGCGGAGCTAGGCAAGATACAGAGGAGGATTCCTCTACTATGTTAAAAGAAATCCTGGCTCAGACACAAATCTTGAAGCCAATAAACAAGATCCAACAAGAGCTTAAATGTTATTTAAAACTGATAAAAAGGGTCTTGATATCAGGATCATTTACATGCTCATGAGACCATTATTCAAGCAGCTTATAATATTTTTGAAAGACAAATTACTTATTCGGAATCACAATTGCGTAAGAAAAATCTATGTCATTAGCACTGAGAATCTTCCAAGTCAATCGAAACAAATAATTTTCCCTCTTGTCTTCTTGTGTTTAATCAGTTCTAGGTTAGGAACAAATATAAGAACTCATTAATGTGCAACAGTTGATTTGTGTCAATAGTGTAACAAAGTAAAATTTCACCCCAAAGATATATAAATAAGCAAGTAAATCTTACCTATTTTTTTGCTGGTCAGCTAACTGAGGTATGTAGGAAGAACATCAGAAGAGTAGTGGGAGATTTTAACTACCCTGACAACTACTGGGAGATGAACTCTGCACCAAATGGAAGATCCAACAGGTTCCTAATAAACTAGCAGACAAATATGTTTCCCCAAAAATAGAAAAGAGAACAAGTGTATCAGCCATATTGGACTTAATTTTCATTAACTAATTAATTATTTTAATGGGCTTTTATATTTTGTTTATGTGTTTTTTACTTGCTGTACACCGCCCCAAGTCCCTAGGGAGAGGGGGCAGTATATAAATTCAATAAAACTTAAAACTTAAACTTAACAGAGATGAAATTATAGAAAGAGTTAAAGGTACAGGAACCTTGGGGGCAAGTGATCATGCAATATTGGAATTCAACATTATGCAAGCACAATAGAACAAAGTCAAACTAGACTCTTGGACTTTAAGAGAGCTAATTTCCATAAACTTAGAAGAGCTTGGGAAGGATTCCATGGATGAGAATCCTCAAGGGGAAAACAACTCAAGAAATTTGGGAAATTTTGAAAAGTGAGATTATAAAAGCCCAGCCTAGCACAATACCATTGAAGAAGAAAAATAACAGCTCTAAAAAGAAACCAGCATGTCTGTATAAAGAACTCTCTGACAAATTGAAAGACAGAAAGAACAAATATAAAAAGTGGAAGCAGGGGCACATAACTAAGGCAGAATAGCAGCGAATAGCCCGAGCCTGCAAAGATGAAGCAAGGAAAGCTAAGTGAAGAAGACTCACAATGAACAAAGGCTTGCGACAAAAGTAAAAAAATAAAAAACAAGCTTCTTCCAACATATTAAAAACAAGAAAAAAATCAAGGAAACAATTGGTCCATTGCTGGGAGAACATGGCAAGACTGTGACAAGTAACAGGGAGAAAGCAGATCTACTTAACTCGTTTTTCACGTCTGTCTTTACACAAAGGGAAAAAACAGCCCAACCAATCAAAAACAGAACCACAAAAAACAGATTAGGAATACAAGTGAAAATAGGGAAGAGAATGGTAAATGAGCATCTGTCTACCCTAGATAAGTTCAAATCACCAGGACCAGTTAGATTACACCCCAAGGTTCTGAAGGAACTGGCAGACGAGGTCTCATAACCACTGAACTATATCTTTCAAAGATCCTGCAACACCAGGAAACTGCCAGAAAACTAGAAAAGAGCTGATATAGTTTCCATGTTCAAAAAAAAAAAAAATAGATCCAGGAAACTACAGACCTATCAGCCTGACCTCAATCCGAGAGAAGATTCTGGAAAAGACAATCAAGCAACAAATCTGCAAACACCTAGAAGCAAACAGTAATAACCAAAAGCCAAAATGGGTTTGTCAAAAACTGATCATGCAAGACAAAACTTATTGCATTCTTTGACAAAGTGACAAAATTAATGGACCAGAGGAATGCTGTTCATATAATTTACTTGGACTTCAGTAAAGCATTTGATAAAGTAGACCATAACCTACTACTTGACAAAATAGAAAAATGTGGGTTAGACAGCATCACCACCAGATGGATTCGTAACTGGCTGACCAACCGCACTCAACATGTAGTAATCAATGGAACTGCATCTTCATGGAGGAAAATATGCAGTGGGATACCCTAAGCCTCTGTTTTAGGCCTAGTACTCTTCAACATCTTCATCAATGATTTCGATGAGGAGATAGATGGGGAACTCATCAAATTTGCAGACGATACCAAGCTACCAGGAATAGCCAACACTCCAGAAGATAGGCTTAAGATGCAGAGGGATCTTGACAAACTTGAACATTGGGTGCTATCTAACAAAATGAAATTCAATGGTGAAAAAAGTAAAGTTCTACATTTAGGCAAGAAAAACAAAATGCACAGGTACAGTATATGTGGTACCTTGCTCAATAGTAGTAATTGCAAGAGGGATCTTGAAGTCCTAGTGGACAATCAATTAAATATTAACATGCTGCAGCTGTCAAAAAAGCCAACATAGTTCTAGGTTGAATAAACAGAGTGATAGAATCAAGATCACCCGAAGTGTTAATACCACTTTATAATACCTTGTAAAGCCACACTTGGAATACTGCATCCAGTTTTGGTCACCACAATGTAAAAAAGATGTTAGACTCTAGAAAGAGTGCAGAGAAGAGCAACAAAGATGATTAGAGGACTGGAGGCTAAAACATATAAAGAACAGTTTCTGGAATTGGGTATGTGTAGTTTGATGAAAAGAAGGACATGGGATGACATGATAGCAGTGTTCCAATATCTCAGGGGCTGCCACAAAGAACAGGGAGTCAAGCTATTCTCCAAAGCACCTGAGGTAGGACAAGAAGGTAGGACCTGGGTGGAAACTAATCAAAGGGAGAAGCAACTTAGAACTAAGGAGAAATTTCCTGACAGAATAATTAATCAGTTGAACAATTTGCCTCCAGAAGTTGTGAATGCTCCAACACTGGAAGTTTTAAAGAAGAGATTGGATAACCATTAGTCTAAAGTGGTGTAGGGAGTTAGACTAGAAGGCGTCCAAGGTCCCTTCCAACTCAGTTATTCTAGTTAGTCTAGTCTATTTGTTTCTAAAAATATAAAAAAGATGAAAAGAATAATATGCTATGAAGTTTCAGATTAGAAACCAGCATCATGATATATACAAAAATACACATGCCTATAACCATGAATCAGTTCTCTCTTTCCCAGTCCACAGAGTATGTTGAACAGAAAGTAAAGTGTTGATAAAATATCCTCAGTCATTATACAAATAGAAATAGTTCAGTATGAGAAGAACAATTTTAAGAACATCTTAACATTGCATTTAATGCAATGAACTCTGGAATTTCTCCCAGAAAGTAAAGTATTAATAATAGAGCCTAGACTCCCTTACGCATGTGGCAAGTCAGAGGTAACAGAGATACAAAGAATAATTCTATTATTTCATTTATTTGATTAGACTGCTGGTTTCATAGGGATACTATTTATATGCATTGCCAGGGGGTGAATGTGCACGTAATTTGGATAATTAGGAAGAGTGTATAATCAAAGTTCAACCCAGGTTTTACATTAAGTGTACTTTTTCAACATTAAGCATATGCTCTGTGTAAAAAGCTGAAAACCCAGCACTGTTTTTAAATGTATTAAGTGCATCAGTGAATGCAAACTACAGGTAGTTTTTTTAGCAAAACACTAAAACTAATGCTATAGATTTATGTACATGACTGCCTGGTAATGAGTCTGGATATTTCTTATCAATTTAGTTTGTTTTATTAGAGAGCTAGAATTTAATAGTCCTTTGTCTTCATAAATAAAGTCTATATTAAGAAACATTGGGAGCAATGTATGATCTTCCTTCCATTCTTCAAGATCTCTATGCCCTTTTTATTGAGTTATGTTAATTTTAAACATGGAAAACTGCAGTGTTTTATTTGTCATGCTAATCCTTTCCTCTGTGGCTTCAATCCATTTATTATTTTAATCCAGCTGGTACTAAAATCTCTCCCAAGTTCTCTTACTTACCAAGTTTAAGTGAATAAAAACACCAATTTATATGTCAAATAATGACCATATTTTCTTTAACTATACCATGTCTTTAGCTGTGGTATAACTCTATGTATCAGTCTATCTGCAGTTTGCAAACATAAATACCAGTAATTAAGTAAGTACTTGCAGGTATAATGGTTGAAATGATTTCTCTCCTGTGAAAATTTCCTGAAACTTGAGGATAAGTCACTGCATTTCATTGTAAAAGGTCAAATGACTGTAATCTATATTCAGTTTCACATGGCCAGGAGAATTTTATTTTATTTATTTTTATTTTTTATTGCAGCAAGAAAACTAACACCATAAATTCTAAATATAAGCAATGCATGACAGCTTCAATTGTTTGGTCTGGCTGAATGTTAGAGAATGTCCACTGGGCAAATTTACAAGCCTCAAGCAAACAATTTTTTTCTCCCATCAGCTGAGACTATTAGAGTTTGAGAATCAACTTTAAACTGCTTCAGTAATGGTGGAAGTCTCACAACAGGTGAGCAAATTCCCTTGAATCTCAAGACATAACTTATTACACATTTATTTTAAATGAACAAGGTAATAATTGGATGCAAAGTAAATAGTGTAGAAAAATAAACTATCCAAATGACAGTCTGGTGACGTCTAAATTAACTTCCTTGATCAGAGAAAAAACAGTATCTACATTTATGGCTGACTGGAAACCCCTTATAGACTTTTTGCTTGAGATGGAAGAAATGTACTTACAACTGATTTTGATGATTAGGGGAAAAAATGGAAAATAGGAAAAAATAAGCTTTTTTGTAATTATATTTTCTGCAGAGGAAATAGGAAACTTCCTTCTTTTCATTTTCTTTCACTGTACTTTTGGTTCCCCCACCCCTTTCTTCTTTCTAGTTCATATTAGTTTGTTAGGTTTTATGTTCTTAAAAAAACCCTTTAAAACTTTAAACATTTTTAAAGTAATAGCTTACAGAGTTAGCTACACTTCTTTTTATTTACAGAATGAGGAAAAGTCAATATGGAAAAGTGATATTGAGTGATCTCTGAATTAAGATCAATCTAGCTTGACAATATTAGTATACCTTGTACATCACATTCCTTTTTTCTTTCTTTTTATTCAATTCAAATTCAAACCTTTTTATTGTCAATGCACAACATGTGTGCAGTGAAATTGAATGAGCCTCCATCAGTGCAACTAGTAGTGCCTTCTTGTCCTCGGTTGTTAAGCCAGTGTATCATACCGTAAAACAGTATGTGAGGACACTTTCTATTGTTGACCGGTAGAAGAAAGTCATCAGCCGCTGTGCCACTTGGTTTTCCATAAAATCCTTAAGAAATGGAGTCTTTGTTGGGCCTTCCTGACCATGTGGGACGTGTTACTTTTCCAGGTGAGGTCTTGGCTGAGATGCACTCCCAGGAATTTGAAGGAGGAAACCCTCTCCACAGAGCCCCCTTGATAGAGTGGTGCTGGTTCCGCATTCTGTTTCCGGAAGTCTAACACGGTCTTGCTGGTGTTTAGATGTAGGTTGTTTTCTGAGCACCATGTAGTTAACTTCTGGACTTCTTTCCTGTATGCTGTTTCATCCCCTCCTGTAATAAGACCCAGCACAGTGGTATTGTCTGCAAACTTTATTACCATATTAGATGTGTCTGAAGATATGTAGGTGTCTGTGTAGAGGTAGGAACTAAGCACACAGCCCTGTGGGGAGTCTGTAGTGAGCTTCTGGGAGGAGGATGTAAACGACCCAGCTCTTACTGTTGGTGGGCAGTCTGTCAGGAAGTCTTTAATCCAGTCGCAGGTGAGAGGAAGGAAATTTAAGTCAGTCAGCTTTTCGATGACAGATTTTCCGGCAGAATGGTGTTGAAGACTGAGTTGTAGTCTATGAAAAGCATCCTGACATAGTTCCCAGGTTTCCCCAGGTGTCTCAATGCTGTGTGTAGGACTGTGATTATGGCATCACATGTCAACCTGTTTCCTCTGTTGGCAAACTAATGTTGGTTGAAATTTGATGGAAGGCACGACATAAGGTGTTGAAGGATCAGTTTCTCGAAGCACTTCATCATTACAGACATCAGTGCGATGGGTCTGTAGTCATTCAGGCTGTTCATCGCTGTTTTGTTTGGGACAGTGGCTGCTTTCAGACATGTTGGAACACTGGCTGTTTGCAGGGAGATGTTGAAAATCCTTGTTAGGACCCCTGTTAGTTGGTCAGCACAGGTTTTTATCACTTTCCCCAGCACTCTATCTGGATCTGCGGCTTTGTTGGGATTCACGGCCTTCAGTACAGCTCTCACCTGATGCTCATGTAGGGTGAGTGGTTGGAGGGTTGGTGGGATGGGGCTACAGGGTCATGTCTTTTACATCATAGCGGGTGAAGAAGGTGTTCAGATCTTCCACCAGCAAGGCATCAATGTTGACTGTGTCCATTGTGTTGCCCTTGTAGTTGGTTAGGTGCTACAGCTCCTGCCATACCTGCCTCGGGTTGTTGTCTGCTAGGTGGTTCTCCACCTTTTGTTTATATTTCTGTTTAGCTGCCGTGATGCCTCTCCTTAGATTTGCTCTGGCCTCCCTGTATTTATCTTTGTCACCTGCCTTGAAGGCAGTGTTCTGCGCTCTCAGAAGTGACCATACCTCTGCTGACATCCAGGGTTTGCAATTACCGAAAACTCTAATGCGCTTGTCCACTGTTACATTATCTGTGCATGTTTTGATATATGAGAGTACTGTGTCAATGTATTCGTGCAATTCCAGATGTTCGAATATGCTCCACTAAGTGGTTTCAAAGCAGTCCTGCAACTGGCTGAGTGCTCCCTCTGGCCAGATTTTGACATTTTTCATGACTGTCTGTGTCTGTGTCTGAGGGAGATGTACTTTGGGCACAGCAGGAGACAGAAATGGTCAGCAGCAGAGAGAGATGTTCATTCTTATGCAACCTCAGGAAATAGATTGTAACTTCTTAGTATTTTTCCTTCCTTTTGGTCAATATGTATTTCTAAAAAAACCTTGCAAAGTAAGTATCAAATTTCTTTCATAGACATATACGTGTATGTGTGTGTGTGTGTGTGTCAGAAAGGAAATTAGAAATTTCCTAATATCTAAAGCATATTTTAATGTCTATGTATTTGTAATCTCACTCATATATTCTCAAGATTGAAATCTATGAAGAGTTCTGCATTCAACTCCTTTTCTAGTTTGTTTGTACATGGGAAAGCCATAAATTAGATAAGAATAGAATATGTATATTATAAACTAACACAAAAAGGAAAAATTCTGAATTGGAGGTTCACATTTCCTCCAAACTAAAAATGCATTTATAAAATATCCCTATGCCCAAAGTTGTCATACATATAAGTCTAAATATAATATGATGACAAACTTTTTGTGTTCGGCATATCAAAAATTAGGAAAATACTTAACTTGACCCTGCTAATATGTCACACACACACACATCCTCCAAACAAAAGAGAAAATATGATCTTATCTTCCCTCTCTCCCCATATCTAGGCCATCCTGAATAGAGGCCTGGGCATCAACATCCACCACTGCTGCCACTCAAAAAGGCAATCTCGTTCTGTTCTCCAAGGTGCAATTGCCCCTATAGCAGCATGTACCAGGATCTACACAACCAGAAGCAGTGCTCTTTTTGGGGGGTGAGGGACAGGCCTCTGCAGCTTACCTGAGGCTTCTACAGATTGTATGAGGCCTTTGTTCTTGAAGTGCCTTTGAAAAATGTTCTTCCGCAGCCTCTGGAAGCTCTTTAGAGGCTCCAGAAGGCATGCAAGAGAACAGCCCTCTTGTGTGATTTCAAAGGATCCGGAGGTCAACAAGAGCACACCCTATTTTGTGCAGCCTCTGCAGCCTCTAAAAATCACACAAGAACAGGGCTTGCTTTCAAGAACAGACGATATCAGGTGAATAACGGTGTGCCACCCAAAACATTGTGGTGCTTTCTAGTTTTAGATTTTGGGGTTTCTGTGGTATGGTCAGGCCTTAACTTTGGTTTCATTTAGCTAGCAGGAAACACTGCTTCACAGTGGTAATATTGCATAAGCTGAAATTATCAGTACATGCTGGGGCATTCTTACATTGTAGACTTGTTTGTCCTCCATGTTAAGGGTATTCCCAGACAAATATTTACAGTACTATTCTTACAGTACTATAACTTTGGTGGGTGAGAAAGTCTGTACCTTATTATGGTAGGGCACATGATTAGCCATACAAATACTGATGCCTGTAATTGCTATTTAACCCAACCTATATAATATACTCCAGTGATGATGAACCTTTTAAAGATTGAGTGCCCAAACTACAAGTCTTGCATGCGGGCCTGCCCAGCAGAGAGCCCAAAACTAACTGGCCGGCTGGAGGCGGGACATCACAACACCGTCAGCTCTGCAAAAGGCAAGATATTTCTCTTTTGTGAGCTTCTGTTTCATCATTTGCAGGGAAACTTGTGTTTCCCTGCAAACGACGGTGAAAAATGCAATGGAGAAACGCGGCGGAGCTGAGCTGGGGCAATGGTGTGCATGCCCACAGATAGATCTCTGAGTGCCACCTCTGGCACGTGCGCCATAGGTTCACCACCAATGATCTATTCCATTAAGCATTTATCTAATTTAACTCTAATCAGTTCTATGTTTCAGAGAGGCCCAATTTTATGAGATGCAAAAATGAAATGTAAAGCCTTATTAAAAAGGGACTATATTGTTTTTATTACTATCAAATCCAGAGAGGATTCTTCCATCCTTCATGAATTCTCATTTATAAATAGATGATCACTCTGTGTTCAAATTCTTTGGATATTTCAACTGAATAACTTAATGTGCATCCTGCAGTCTAAAAATATATTATCCAGCTATTCTTTGATCTTCTTCTATTTTAACCTGGAATAATATAGCTATATTTGAAAAGATAGCTTTTCTTCTCTTGCACGAGGGTCCACTGAGCTATTGTTGTGTCCACTATATGACTTGAATTCATTTGGAGAGTAGGGAACCTGTTTCTCATATTGCAAACTCCTGCTTGTCTTACTGCTGCAGACTTTGTTATTGATCAAAGAAGCCATGTCAAGATTTGCATGCAGAAAAACTGAACAACTGCCCCTCTCCACCTTTACCCTCCTCTCTCAGGAGGAGAAAGCAGCAGGAGAAGTCCTGTCTTTGCTAATTAGACTCTAAACATGATGGAAGCTTTTTTAAACCAACCTCCTGCCTGAGGCATGAATTTACTAACTTTAGTTTGTTGTTAGGTTTGGTTCATTGATCTTGTCACAATTGATGATTCATTAAGTTGTGATCTGTGTAGAAATTACAATGTGCAGATGAATCAGAAGGACATAGCTGAGCATTCTCCAAGTGTTAATTATTTAGGAAAGGCTCTTGGTACAAGGCATGTGCTGCACACCAAGTGCCAATTGTCATTCTAAATTCTCAGTTTATGGACCGTGGGTGGTAACAACATAGCATTTAAGGACTGGTTGCTTCTAAAATATATCTTCAATTGTTTTTGAGGGGGTTTTTCCTTCCCCAAAAAACTGAGTATTTGGCTGCTGCTATAACTTCTTTCACCATAGTATTTCTTTTTTTTTTCACAATTAAGAAGGCTTTATGGATCTATATATATTTTTATAATTTCATATTTTTTCATTTCGATTTTGAACTAAACCACTTTTCAGGGCAAGTGCCAGGAATTCTTATATAAGGAAGTAAAATATTCTTCACATACCTGGAAAAAAGTGAAGAACATGTATCAATAGTAGATGTACCCAGGATGTTTTTCTTGATTAAATACATAAATACATCCTTACCTCATGTCAATTATTTCATTAAGTAAAATAGAAGGTTTTAGAGTTTATGAAAGAAGAAGCTAATCTTAATAACACAGGAGATGGTTGAAGCAGTTGTTAATTTCCACTACTTATTTCTAATTGAAACATTTTCATTTGGCCATTTTCTATGCGTAAAACAATTGATTTAGTTATTTTCTAAGGAGAGAAAATGTATCAGACACAAAGATTTGAATTCAAGATGAACATAGTATAATTTGTTACATAACTTTATACCTAACCTCCTTCTTTGTCATTGTAACATGAAAATTATTTTTTTTCAGCCTTTTCTTTTTTAAAATTGATCTATAAGAAAAATCCTTATCAACAAGTTACATTAAATTTGAACTGCTCTTCAAACTAACAACTAGATGCTCAAAATCTGAAATTAATTGTTCAGATCCAACAATGAAAAATTGACAGACCTAGATTTCATATATTTGAGCAGTTTCAGTAAGTTATTTATGTTATAAATATTTCAGATATTTATTATGAAGTGTATCTTTAAAAATGCAAAGTAGCAGACTATAGCCACTTGGACACAAAAGATGACAGATTTATACAGGGGATTGGCATAAAAGGTGCCTGGAAGGAAACTGTTGCTTTGCACTGCAGAATGTTGCTAGACATGTGAACAATTTACCACATTTTATTTGAAAAGCTGTAGAAATAGTTCACTTAGATAACATCATATTCTGCATAGCAGTTTCTGCTCCACTGATGTCTCTTTTCTTCCTCACAATCTGCCTTGGAACTAATTAATCTCAAGTATACAATTTGTCTGAAGTTTACAGTCACACTTTATGGTCATAGATTTTAGTGGTGTAGTATCAGATTCCAGATCGTTTAGAATTCCTCTTGTTTAATTTACTCATGAAAATGATGGCAAAGTTAAATGCCTGCAAACAGTAATATCATTGCACTTGAGATCAGTCCATTGATCATTTTTCTGTCTTATCAAGAGGTGACATTTAACCAATTCCCTGGAATCAGATATGTACCACATACATTTAAGTAATACAGTCAGTGTACCCACGTTTATGTAATGAATGGCTGAAGGGTTTTATAATGTTGGGTTTATAAAATGAAATGATACAAAAGATTGATTACTATTGAAAATGAAAACATAATAATTTAATTTTCTTTACATATATTTACTAAAAAGGATTTAAATTGTTCTGTATATTGTGTATTAGATATACTATACACCCTAATGGCTAAACCTCCTTGATTGATATGGGAGACCACCTGCCTTAATGTGTATCTTATGAGTTTGTAGTATGTACCGTTATATTGCATATACTATCTCTTTTCCAGTATCAGCTAACACACGTCAGATTTACACAATATTTACCTTATATTTGGGTATAGAAATTACTCACTGAAAAAATGTATAGCTTGTGGTAGTTTCAATCATCACATTTTGTAATAAGAACCAACCTTGAGTACAATTTTATGTAACACGGATATATAAATTTGTTAAGAAAGTGTGGTTATCATGCATTGAACATAAAGTTTATTTTCAAGAAATAATAACTTATTTTTATTCCACTGTAATCTAAATAAAATATTTAAAATTTCTGTGATCACTTAATTTCAATTCTCCTTGAAAAGAAATAATGTGAAAGGATTTTACTGTTGTGATTTTTAATTTAATATTTAAGTCTTATTGTCATAATTCATGAAGGAGCAAGTAGAGCAGAGATCCCTCTCCCTGCATTGTGTCTATCCATAATTTTTATTTCTCATGTATTTTTCAAAAATCTTCTTCTGCAAATAGTTTAATATCACTTCCCTGGAAGTCGGCAGAAAGAGTTTGTCACTTTTTTTAGACTAAAATATGCTTAATAAGCTTAAAGGCTTATCAAGATAAAAGGTAAATCAAGCACAAAGAGTGGCAAAAGTGTATAATATTTTAAATTTTAAAAATTTAAAATATTTAACATTTTAAAAAGTCAGTTTGTTCAACATATTTCCCTTTTTTAAAAAAAGGCAGTAATGGCATCCCCACTCTGGAAACTTGATATTTCAAAACTAAAACATTTTCAGGACCAATTCAGCTGGATGTATAAATAGACTTTTTTATTTGCCTAATCTTGTAATATTACCATTTGATTGCCAAAAATCATAATGATAAAGATAGTATGGAATATTTCCATTATGGTATCCAAATCTCTGACATGTTCAATCTTATAAAGGTGATTATTTTTGGCAGCCAGTCATTTTATATGAATGATAACGGAATGACAGATGAGTGCAAAAGTTTCTGACTTCTAGTGAGAGGCTGTATGGGTAATTCATGCCATGATTGTATTGTGGCTACCATGAAGACAATGATCTCAAGGCTTGGACCTCTGCATTTGTTTCAACCTGCATGTGGATGAGGAATGATACAGCAGTATTTGTTTACAGTTGGCAACTATTGCTGTGTTTCTGCTTACTACAGTTCAAACCAAGCAATCTACATACAATTTAAAATAGACATAAGATAAAGTCACAGAGAGAGAGAGACAGAAAGAGAGTGAGTACTTGAGATGTAACATAATTTTATTTGTATGCATTTTTGTCATATCTGTGGTCTGAGGCAAATGGCAGTCACTTCTTACATGCACTGGGTTTCTTTTTGCTAGCTATCCCAACACTACCACAATATACTGAGTTTAATATATGCTAGATGAGGTCCTTAGGCAAAATGCTTTTTTAAGCTACCACAGTTCTGAACACACTTGTTTTGTACAGAATTAGAAAATCCGATTCATAGAGGAAAAAAATAATGCATTGTATATTTATTTGTGTGTGCTTTGCAGAGACAATATTGTTACATTACACATGAGATTTATGTCTCTGTCCTTACAATTCTGTTATATCAACATCTGTAGAAATTAATTCAAATGATTTTTATTTGTTTACTGTTTGCATATTGTATGGAGTAATCTAGGGCACTTTCAGCAAAGTAACAGAAAACTAAGTTATTAAGTAGAAAGGGATACTTGACAAAAGCCTGCAAGAAAAGGTATCTGTCCTTGGACAAATTACAGTAGTTGCATATATCTCTGTGGCATGTGTTAAAGCAGTGGTCCCCCCACCCTTTTTGGCTCTGCAGACTGGCAGTAGTAAAGGGGAGGGGATGGTTTCAACCTAATCCTGAGAATGAGCAAATAAATTTTCACATGCTCCAAAGCTGCTTGTACGGCCCAGTTCCGAACCAGCCACAGCCCAGTACCAGTCCCCCATGCTAAAGAATTCTATTTTTAAAAAATATGTCTTAAATGATGAATCCAAGTTCCCCATTTGATAAGCAGTGTATGTATAAATCATGGGTTAATTGTATGAAACCTTTTTTCCTCAGCTGTCTCCGGCCTAATTATCAATTGCATAGTTTCTTGGTGGAATAAAGATATTTTCCGGGAGGCTTATGCACTTCTGTGGAAGATTTAAGCAAACAAATTTCTTTATATGATGCAAAAGTCAGCAATTATTTTGAATTCAGTGGCATAATTACCCTATTATATCCAGACTAATCCAGTTTTTAGGAACATCTGGAAAACATCGTGAAATTAAATGAAAGAATAAATAAAGTTAGTGTACAATTATATCACATACCTTCCTAGTTCAGTTTAAAGATGATCTATACTGTAGTATAATTTTTGCATTGTTATTTATTGTTGTAAGCCACCCAAAGTTGTCAAAGATTTCAGGCAGTTTTATAAATGTTACAGATTAAATAAATATATAGCCTACTGGATTATAAAATTGACAATATGAAAAAGAAGTGCATTTCTCCCAAATGAAAAAATACTTAAGATTTAAGACTGGTTTACTAAGACTAGTTTACTAAGACTAGATGGCTTCTTTTAATTAAGCTATTAACTTTGCTGGTTTTGAGTTTCTGTCATTGACTGAAATTTAAAATATGTGATTTGTCCCTTTCCTTCCTGCATTGGGTAAAATCATAGACCCTGAAACGTGTGATTTTAGTGTCTCTGAAGATATTCTTTCCTAGCAGTTCATTCCATTGGTTTGGGTACTTTTACTAATTAATTGCTTTCCAACTTGTAAAATTTGAATGAATCACTTGCAACTGATTTAGAGTTGGTGTAATATTTGCTGTTCTAAATCATGGAAATGGTTGTGAAATGTGATACATCATAAATATTTCAATTCTGTCATTAAATGCATTGCATGTTTCTGAGATATCTAGCAAGTGAAATAGCATTTCTTTACAGCTATTGTTAAGAATCTCCCCCAAGATCTGCTAATAAAAGGTAGAAATGAAAAGCAGCATTTTGTTATCAGTAGATTTGAGATTGTCAAGCATCAACATAATTATAAAGTCCACCAGTTTTGCTTGAGTGCCCATTCCTTGCAATAGATTGTGCATCTGTGAGCTGTGAGAGGCTGGTTTCCACGGAAACTGCATGTACCATTTACCTGTGAATAATTGAGAATGACAGCTGTAATGAGAGAATTTTGGGCAAATTGTGTAAATATTCGTAACCAGATTACCCTGATAAAATATTTTCACAGCAGATAAAGATATAACTTCCAGGCTTAAGAAGATCAAGCTGAAGGGGAGAAGGAGAGGGTCCATCAATGTGAAATTCAGGGGACAAGTGTTTTAACACCTGTAACAAATTCCTTATATTTGATAGTACAGTAGTGTTTGTGAGACTCTGATTCCGTGCACCAGAGTCTCAAGGGCCTGAAATCCTTTTAGCTTCATTCCTAGGAGCACAGAATTAGATTGTGTCTGATCTGAATATGTTGCTGAACTGAGAAGGGAAAAACTGAATAAATTGTAGTAGAGATTGATAAATTGTCCTTACTATTTCAGAGTGTACATCATGAATAAAAAAGGATAGATATATCACAATAAACTAACTTCCTTTTTATCTTCCTTCTGCTTTAAATTAATGAATGAATATGTATGTTATAAATTTATATAAATATTTAATTAACCAGTTTCCTCAATTTACAGCAATAATGTATTTGCTATTCTCATGTATATTGTACACTAGTAAAATCTAACTAAACCTAGTTAACTAAGCTAACTGTAACTAGTTCGTTGCATACATCTGAATGAAACTCATGTCTATGAGAGGGAATATAAGGAGGAGGCAAAGAAGCAGCAGCCAAAATCAGTTGTTTATGAAATGGCGTGCCCAATTTCTCATGCCCATCTGTGAGTTTGTTTGCTTATTTATGTATATTCCACTTTTATTATGTTTACAAATAACTCAAGGTGGCAAACACACTTTTCTCCTCCTATTTTCTCCACAACAACCCTGTGAGGTGAGTTGGCCTCACTGATTTTCTCTAAAGAAAAAAATGAATAGTCATGAAGTATGTATAAATATGGTTTGAATATGTTCTTCATACTACTAAAATTAGTAGTGCCCAGAATGACTGTGTAACATTAACTTTTCTTGGAATTTTCTTTTCTTTTCTTGGAATTAACTTTTCTTGGAATTCATTTCCTTCTTAGACGAAGATATATTTCTTTAACTTTCTGAGGTAGGATACATCTATTTATAGATTGACTTACAAAGTCACAGATATAGGAGGGTAAAGTAATTTAGCCTGATGTAACATAACACTATTGTACTACTTCCTGTATTTATTTATTTTTGTTTAATGACAAATGTCTCCAATATGAAACAGTGGCAATACCCATCTTAATTGTTTAAAAAATCAGGACTTCACTGATATTGAGAGTGATTAGGTAGACACATTTTGCAATATTACTTGTAATCTGTTCTGAAGAGAAAGGGCATTGGTCTTACCTGACACGTTCTTTCTCAGTGTGCTGAGAGATAATCCAAACCTGCCAATGCCAGCCTGTCTTGAGCTGAGGAGCAGGGAAACGATGTCAAAACACACAACAGGGTTAATCTTGTGACCTCGTCAAACTGGGAAGGCACCAGCAGAGGAGGAGTGTCTGAACAAGATTGACAGACTCAGTCTTCAGAACTAAGAGGCATGAGTAACACATTCCTTGGATTCTCTCTAGCACACTGGAGAACAATCCCTTTGGTTACTGTACTTAAAAGTTTGTTAATAGTGATACTGTATGGTATGGTAAATGGAACTTTTAACAAACCTCATCTATATTGATGCTGTTAGTTAATCTGGGGAATAATCCCTCTAAAAAGCATTAATGCCCTTAAGACACTGTGAATACATGTGTGCTTAGAAAATGTAATAACATTTTTCTGTATGAAATCATTCAGTATCCCTAATGGTTGAAAGGAAACATTTCTTAATAATTCTGTTGTGGAATAAATAGGAAGATGTCTATTCTGCTCCTGTTGTATTTGAGATGCCAGAGTGTTATCAAGATGAAATACAAAATTGAGAGTGAATCGCTGACTGATTTCCATCTGCTTTAGAATCTCTAAGTCTAAGACAATAAAGAATCTTGAAAATTGTTTCTTTTTTTTCACTTCCAACTGTCCTACTAGCCTGGTGTCCATAAAACAAGTAGTAGACCTGTCCTAATTCCTAAGACATCTATAGAGTATAGCTCTTAATTGGGATTTCAGCAATTGGGGAATTGGTATACTGTCCTTGAAACTGTTCATTATTCATAAAGCTAGGTCTTTGAATTTAAGGCTGTCCTACAGATATTTATAGACTCACATATCAAATCATGGTGGTGGGGTGGGGGTTGGTTGTTGCATGGAGTATGGAGTAACTCATCCAATAAATGGTAATTGCTTTCCAAAGAAGAACTTTCCAAAGGCTTAGCAGGTTGTGACATGGAAGGAAATGGCTTTGGTTCAGATCTCCTTTTCTTGTGAACTCCCTAAGTGCCCTCTAGCCAACATTCCATTGTCATCAGGCCTGCAGCAGCAGTGTGATCCCATTTAATACATTTCCTTCAAACAGATCTAAATCTGGATTGCATTTAAAACCATAGGACATATTATTTTTCTTCCCAAAGCTTGTTTAAAAGAGAGATTCTATATTCTAAGGCATGTTGCGATTACATTTTAAGTTTGGAATATAAAAGAGTAAAGTAATAGCAAAAATAAAACAATAGCAAAAACACAGTTTAGGTCAGGGTGGGTAATTACGGCTCCTTCATGACTCTGGATTTCAACTCCAGAATTCCTGAGCCAGCATGGCTGGCTCAGGAATTCTGGGAGTTGAAGTCCACGAGTCATGAAGGAGCCGTAATTGCCCACCCCTGGGCTAGGTAGTTTGATTTCTACAGCCAGAGCAGCTTCAGATAGAATAAACGGGAAGAATAAATGAAAGCCTCTGGCCTACTTCAGCTTGCCAACTTTGGGGCCAGACTGAAATCTCCTAAAGTCATCTTCTATTATTGATTTTTGTAAGATGTTTTCTTGTACCTCCAATTTCCTTTTGATTGAACTGATTAAGAGGTCCAAATAGTTCATATTCCTCCAATCTGTGGATCAAATCATTGGTCAGACAGGCCAGAAGCTCTTTCAATACTGAATTCTGTCCTGAACCTAAATTGAACCAAAGTATGTCCAGTGACACAAGCTCTGATAAAGAGATTTATTCTAGAAATAATCGTAGCTATTGTCCCCTAGTTCAATGTGTAGATAGGATAGTCTATACTGTGTGTCATCCATCCTTAAAAAATTAGCAAAAAAACCTCCCCATCTTAACATAACTACACTTGTATTTAGCAGTAACAAGTGAAGCTTGTGTATTTAAATACGTTAGCTCTGTTCTACATGGATAAAATTGTAGGATGTAGCTTGCTTTAATTAGAGCTAGGAAAGCTCCTCCACACTCCTTCTGTTTGCTATCATAAACATATTACATATGCTTTGCAACACAATGGGAAAGTATTAGAGGGGCAGGTGTTGCTTTCAAAGCAACAAACCAACCTGAAGATGATTGAACAAAGCCAGTTATTTTCAAAACAGATTTTTGATGCAGAAAGGAACAGCCTTCTGGCGCATATTTCTAAGAAATTCCAGAATAATAGAGGGATCTGACTATGATTGCCGGTGCCTAGTGATTAGCAGTGCTCCTGTAAATTCTTTTAGCATTCTTTTTATTTACTCTGATTGTGTTTATCCTAAACAATTCCCTAAAAAAATGTAACCTCATTTTGAATAGGCTATCTGCTTTAACTTTGTAATGCTAGAATGTTTACTTTGCAGGACATTTGTCTTTTGTTGAGAGCATTGCAGATTACCCATTCACTTTGCAAATAGGAAAACAAAAGAGAACCACTTATCAAAATGTCAATCAATTACAGTACAAGGAAGGTGTGTATACTGAGATGAGATCTCTAGATAAAAATAACTCAGCACTGTAAGGCTTATTCTCTTTCTCCTTCTTTTTGCCTCCTCTGGGCTGCATTGTCATGTGGAATTTGCTTCCAGTCAATAAGTTTAATATTTGACATTATTGCTTCATGTGCCTTCCTCCCAGTTCATCCTGCCTCATGTTCCTCCTGTGCACATGTAGTTTATACTTTTGACCTTGATGTGTGTTGGTTTTTAAACAGCCATTTTTGCATTTCCTTAGTTTGTAATGGTAACTCCGAAAATAATCAATTTTGATTCAGCTTATCTGAAGTCCCTTTTTAAGTTGGTAAGCTTTTTTTCTTCCTCTTGATAAAATGGCAGGGTTTTTAAGCTGGCAGCTGACAGATCATGTATGCAGTGATCTCCTTGCAGTGCAGTCCTTCCTACTTCCTAGCCTACTATTCCTCTGAGCATTCAGTTAACCTACACATCACTATTTTTCTACACCTATTCAGTTATATATTTTTGTTCTTTCTTACTAATCATTGCATTCTTCTTATTGAAACCTAATATTTTTAAATGCACCCTAACTTTTTTCAAATTTTCATTAATTTTCTTTCTCTCTTATTAAAAGGAATAGTTTTAACCCAAGCTACTGTTTTCCTTAACTAGATTTCCCTTGGTTTTCATACACATCAAAAGAGCCCCTTAATAACTAATACCTGTAAAAATTCAAGAAAACTTTCTTTAAAACTTCAAATACAAGAATTAAACAGATTGTATATCACAACAATTACATTGACGTCAAATTTCTCTGATTAAGTTTACTAACATCATATAAACACACACAGAAGAAAACGGGGGATACAGTTGAGGCTATGACAGAAATGTTTGGCCTGGAGTGGGAGAATCTCAGATAGGAGGAGTTTGCCCTAAACTTTGAGGACAATGCAAGGAACATGGGAACAGCATGCTGAGGGAGGTTAAAATGTTCCCCAGCCCATATCCCAAGGCTTATGTATAGATTCTGATTTATAAATAATTGGTTTTGACAGCATCTAACATTGTTTATATTCTTTTGCTATTTCTCAGAACTTTCCTCTGAAAAGTGTCTAAATTCTTGAGTTTGACTACCATGATCAGGGAACCGGAACTGCCAGTTTTCAACATAATCCTTTAATGGAGGTGTAGTGGTATAGAGAGTTGTATTCTGATATTCTGAAATCCCCTCATGTCAGCTTTCAAATGTAGAAAAGAAATAGTTTTGCAGGAACTTGCAGTTCAAAATTTTGAAATTTTTAGATTTCTCTTTAAAATTGATGGAATTTGGAAATTATTTATTAAAAATAAATTTAATGTATCAATAAAATAGATACACAGCCATCACACTAGGTAAATCTGAGCAGTTTGCAAGTAAAAAATTATACAATCCAACATAAAAGTTCGTAGAACAATAAACAAGTTTAAAAGACAGAATGCCCTTAAGCCACCAGTCACACACACACACCCAAGGTTATAACCCACATGTTAATTGACAGAATCAGCAGAATGGGAGCCAACCAAACCTCAGGGAGAAAGATGTTCCATAGGGCAGGGTCAATGACCAAGAGCGAATTCTAGACCCTGCCTATTGAAATTATTTAACTGACAGAATCAGTAACATTCTTCTCCTACCTAACTGGATGGAACATGTTGATGAGACTGGGATATGAAAATTTCTCAGGTAACCTGGGCCCAGGTCATGAAAAACTTCAAAGGACATAATCAACACCTTGAGTTGGACTTGGAAATAAACTGGTACCCAATGCAGCTCACATAGAAGAGGTGTTAATATACCCTCATAGGTGCTTCCAAAACTCCTCACACCACCAGCTGAAGTTTCCAGATGCTTTTCAAGTGTAGCGTCATAAACAGTGCATTGTTTAAACACATACATGAGATTATCAGAGCATGAATAACTGAGAGAAGGGCCTTTCCATCCAGTTAAAGGTGTAACTGGCACACAACATGAAATTGAGCAAAGGGGTTGTTAGCCATCTGCCTAGGAGGATCCCCAGATTACACAGGGTTTGTCTAGACAGTGCAATATCATCTAAGATGGTAAACCTCCAGATACAGGAGAACTCTCACCCACAGCCGCACGCAATCCATATGTGGGGATAGGAGTAAAGTTGTAGAGATGGGTCTTGCAAATCTGATGTAAGATTCATAACCTGGTGTACAATTTCTTATATACACAACAAAATATAAATCTGCAGCATCCTTAACTTCAAAAGAAAATTAAACATGCTGCTTCTGTTACTGCTGGCTGTCAGGAAACCAAAAATGCATAAATCCTATGCAGTGTTAGAGTACCCACATGAGTATTAAAAAGATGATGAGAATAAATGCATTCTCATAACATCCCTGGATTTCAGGCATTCTGCCTTTCATGTTTTTTAATCAGTAGGAGGTTTTTAAGTTCATTAAATTGAACGTGTTTACAATGAATTCCTCTACAGATAATTATACTCAGTGTGGAATAATCCATTGTAGTGTGGATATATGAGATTCTTGAGGACACATTTTATGTGCACATTGTTGCTTCACCATATTCTTGCATGTTGAAATTGGAATCAGGGATTTATTAATTGATAGAATTTAATGGCAGATTTGTTTACTATTCTAAAGGGAAATCTTTGAAAATATTTTTTCAAAGATTGTAAATCTGTATGCAGACATATCATTTTTTAAATTTGTTTTTAAAATCCTTATTACATTAAGTTCTTCCAAACGTGTTGATAAATTTATGTTATAGATACAAGCTAAGTGACCATCACATAGCTTGTATCTATAACATAAATGTATCAACACTTTTGGAAGAACTTAATGTAATAAGAATTTAAAAAACAAATTAAAAAAAACCTATGTCTGCATACAGATTTACAATCTTTGAAAAAACATTTTCAAAGATTTCCCTTTAGAATAGTAAACAAATCTGCCATTAAATTCTATCAATTAATAAATCACTGATTTATTAGGAAACATTTCAACATACGAGAATATGGTGAAGCAACTATATACATACAATAATACAATACAATACAATACAATAATATAAATAAGAATGTTTGCCATTTATACTACTGCATATCTTTGGTTTTGTTGCTAATTGAAATTTATAATGAATGTGACTAGATAGATAGAATGTTTATACAATGAGCCTGAACAAGATAAGGATCTGTGAATTTATTTTTTTCTGTTTCATTCACTGATAACATGTTCAATATGTTCCATCTTAAAAGTGTATCTTTAAAGTCTTTTTTAAGCCCTACTTCTTAGATCCCTTCTCTGATGTCGACTCATTTCAGCTGACCATTTCTGCTTTTTATTATACCTTTACCTTGTTGCCTTGACAACCAGTATGGCATAAATTGTTAAGTACCTTCCTTGTCTTTATTTATATTACCATTAAATGATGGACTAAAACATCAAAATTGTACATTGGTTTTTTTTCTCTTTTTGTGTTGGGATTATTTTAAGGTATTTTCTGTCTCGTCTGTGCTTAATAATTCAATCTTTAATCTTGCTTTCTACCAATTTATTTGAAAAATGCATTACCAGCCAGTGATTTTTTTTTTCTCTTACTCAGATGTATGCATCATCCAGATTCCAGATTTTAAAAAAATTAGCTCATTATATATTTCATAAAAAATAATTAGTTTCATACTTGAGATTGTCTTTAAGTTGTTACTTTTCAGATGTAACTGTATCAAGTTTTCATTTGCTGGAAAAAAGTATGCCTTCATTTCTTATCACATTTATTTGTTTCAGTTTTTAGAAGCTATCATTGGGGGAAGGAATTTGAGAGAGGGTGTACATTCTGCATCTTCCTAAGTGAAGAAAGGATCAAAACAACTGTCACATTCTGTCTCATTTGCTATTTTAGATTCCAGCCAAGTTCTCTGATGATTTCTGGTTTCTGATTTATTTATATAATTTGTGAATTTGATGAAGATTTATTAAAAAGTTTATTGGATTTTAAATTTAATTTGTTTTTAATCAGATTTCAGTAATAATTTGTGTCTGGAACACTGCACTTTGATATGGCCCAAGGGCTAATCAATAAAATAAACATTACAAACATTACATTGAATCTTTTTTTTTTAAGGCTGGTAAAAGTTTTTATTTAATTCTTCAAGAATCACATTTTTTTATTTTATTTTATTTATTAAATTTATATACCGTACCCTCTCCCAAAGGACTCGGGGCGGTTTACAGC
>JAEANM010002607.1:0-24132 GCA_017656035.1 Myanophis thanlyinensis | reverse complement strand
CGTTCCGTTCCGCTCCGCTCCGTTCCGTTCCATTCCGCTCCGCTGCATTCCATTCCATTCTATCATAGGGCAAGGCTGGCTGCACTCATGGCCCAAGGAAGAACAGATCCAGTTTCCCAGGCACTCCAAATCCAGGCTGCCTTGGGGCAAAAGATCCCACCCACCCCCATCTCCTCAATCACATCTCCTTCCCAATATGAAGCAGGCCTTCCTGAAGATCTCCCTTGACAGGTCCACACCTAGAGAGATTTAATTTTTAGCTTTAGAGGTTGTGTCTTAAAACCCTCCCAGGAGCGTACAGGCAACTAGAACTATTCCCTTGCAACCAGATGTGCTTGGATCTCTAGAAGATACTGTTATTTTAATTTAACTTATATTTTAAATTTATTTCTGTATTTTAAGTCTTTTTTAGTTCATTGTACACCGCCCGAGTCCCTCGGGAGAGGGGCGGTCAAGAAATCTAATAATAAATTAAACTAAACTAAACTAAAGATAGATCTCTTTGTTGACCTCTAGCAGCCACCTGTTGGTGTTTTGCTGTACAAAGCGGTAGAATTAATTTCATGTCAGCTGAAAAAAAGTGACTTGCTGTCTCACTTTTCCACCAGTGGCAACCAAGTGAAAAAGATACTGAACATACCAATGTCAGAAAGGCTAATGAGAAACTTTAACTGGTTTCACACAGGTCAGTTAAATATTTGCCAAATATGAAGTGTCAAGATATACTGCAGGTATGAAGAGGTTTGATGTGGATACGGAGACCTGTCTAATAGGCTGCAGACTTTTTTTTTTTAATGTCAAAAGAAGCAACCTGCACATATCACAATTAAAAATGGGCTCTCTCGTGACTTTTTCACAAAGCTATGTCTGTGTAGAAAAACCAATCTATTATGTTTAATTATTATTAATTATGCTGAACATTACTTAAATTACAGATTCCTGATTCAGAAAGCCTTTTTATCCTGATTAAAAGAGACTGGGTTTCATCTCTGCAATCATATAATAACAGTGAATCTTTAGACATTTTCCCAGGGAATGTATTTCCTTCTGCATGGATTATCTCTACAGGCAAAAGAGTTCATCTTTGAACCATGGAATGATGCTTGCTTGTCCTAGCTCTGACTAATTGTTTTTTAAACTGATTTAATTGTTATTTATTCTATGTCCTGTTTTTAGCTGGTTGTACACCACCCCGAGTCCCTTTATTTACATACCCCGAGAGGCGGTATATAAATTTAATAAAATAAATAATAAATAAATAAATACCGTAGCACTGATGATGTTGCCTAGTTTAGGTAATCAAATGTCTGCAAGAAAACAAGCTCAGAAAGCACCAAATCCCCTTCACCTCAACCCTGAGCTACAGGTATTCTCCTGGATCTGAAATCTATAACGTTGCTTTTATTTTGTTTAGTTCTTTTAAAAGCTGACTTGTAAATGCTTCAAGCTGGCCTCCTTTGAAGAAACGTAAACTTTAACCTAATTATCCAGCAACTACTTTGAGGAGCTCTTTTGGGAAGTGTGTGGCATCTAATTAGAGCACTCTCAAGAGGCCTTGGACTTAAGAGTTATTTGTTAGACTTATCAAGGCAGAGGGAGTGGATGGGAAGGAAAGGAGGACAACCTCTTAGGAAAACTCTGTCAGAACCCAGCAGCAATACATGACATGCCCTCTGAAAATGCCAGATCTGCCAAGAGGAACTGGGAAATTTGCCAAACAGCCAGATGCAGCTTTTGGAAATTGCTCTGCCCTATTGTGGCATCTGGCACTATAACAGTTGATCAAAGAAAGAAGATGAAGTTGAGAAGGCTTAGGGAAATAATAGTAGGTGCACGGCTGTTAATCTGTAAGTTTTCATATTCTTATGAAGGTGCAAGCATCAAGATTATTGTGTATTTATGCTTAATGAAGTTACGCAAAGCATTTGTTCAAGATTTTAAGTTGCACTGAAGCAGGAAAACCCATATTTAATGCAGGCTGGGTTAATGAAGGGCCGGCAACAATACCACTGATACCAAGACACTGATTACAACTTCAGTCATTGCTCAAACATCCCCCTCAATTAAATTTTTAGAAAAATGATTCAAGTTATATAAAATATACTGCTGCTTTGTGAGGTTTTATGAGGTTGCTTAACGTTTATTAGATAGTGGCAATTAAAAAAAGTGTGGTCCCTTGCAAAATTATTCTTCCCATAAAGGTAAACAGTCACTCCACCTATGCTAACACCTGTTTCCATGATTTTGGCTTTCTGGCTAGTCTCCTTAGTTTATGACATAGAGGAAGATACGATTCTGGACAGTGTAGATTATAAACAGATAAAATGACCCAATGTTTAGTATATGAGTGAATGCTGCCAGAGGGAAGAATCATAAGCATTACTTAATTAGATATGACTATAAATATAACCCTAGTAATTAGCTTAGGAGGTGAGAGTAATAAAGTTGTGGTCATACAGTTTCAGAAACAATGGCTTAATCATAGAAGCAAGAAACTGTCCTGTGGATTGAAGTAAACTGAGCCATAAACTCAGAAAAAAAAACAAGCTAGGTATTATTTTCTCCAAGACATTCAGAGTATCATATCTATTCCTTTCCATAGAAAGAAGGGGATGCCTTTTCTGGCACATCCCATCATTCTCAGCACATAAGATACCTTTTCCAATAAGACAACCGCCTCTTAAGATGCTCTAGAAGGGGTACAGCACCAGCAATGAAAAATCAGGCAGGATATTGCTCAATTTCCATAATGTGTAGAGTCCTATTTCTGAAAGTATGAGAAGGAATATCAATCATCTCTTCTTCCACTGTAGTTACTTATCTAACCTACTTAAAGCCACTCTAAAGAGTACAACAAAAGGGGTTCCATACAGATAACACAGCCTGCTGAATTATGAAGGTACTACAATCCATTGAAGAGATCTATAAGCACAAATGCAAAAGAACCAATGGTGCATTAAATATGAACCCAACTTACAATACGATGCAGGAAAGTTATTCAGATTCTGGATATTGTAGCCATTAATAATTATTTTAATTCTACAGCTTTTTATTCTAACATCCTAGCCTTTCATCTTAATTACAGGGACTTTAATACAGATGGAGTATCCATGGAGATAGAGATGTGCTTTTCACTAGGACTTTTGCCAATTCTTGAAGATAAAAATTACATGTGCTTTTGCTATAACACCCAAGATGAGGACTAATATCAATCTACTTTGGTGTGATATTTCAATCATAGCATTTATATCAATTCCAAATCTGGGATGGCTTGAGTCATTCCTCAAATTGCCAGATTGTTCCAGATTGGGTGTAAATTAGAATAAGTTTCTATGACTTTTTAAAACATTGTGACATGACTAGGTTCATTGTGTCTAATTTCTGGGAGTCAGTCACCAGATTCACACATTGTGCCAAATCATAGCTTATTTAATCATGATTTGTAAAGCTATTGCCACACTGGATAAGTTCATACCACATACAAACTACACATATCCAATTATAACTCCAAAAGCAAACCCAGCCTTTGTTTGTTTATTTACAAAGAATAATGCACTGACTGTCAAAACAAGATTTTTCAAAGAAAGATAAAATCAATATAATAAAAGTAATTTAAAGCCAGTATCTTAAAAGTTTAAACTGGGAACAGCAGGATAAAATGAATCCTTAAAAAGTCAGACCAAAATAAAATGAACAAAACAAAGTAAAAACAATTCATATCCCTGACTATATTAAAATAGTCATTAAGGTGACAGTCCCTAGTTAGCTATAATTCTTGATTGTTGTTGTTGTGAAGTCATGTCCGACCCATCATGACCTTATGGACAACATTCCTCCAGGCCTTCTTGTCCTCTACCATCCCCAGAGTCCATTTAATTCTTGATTAGATTTCTACTATTTTCCTACCAGGAATGCCTAAATTATTTCATCACATTATGGAATTGAAGACTACAGAATTATCCTTTCAGGAGTCTATGCTAAGGAAAGTTTTAATTTTGGGGTTGTGTTTTTCCCCTAATGAAAGACTGAGTTGTGAATTCTTTTTTAAAATCAATCCTCCTATAGAACAAACATGGCGAGTGGCCAGTTGATGCTGAAAACAACATTAGATTAGGAAAAAAAATGCATGAGAAAGTGTACAACCTAGGAGCATTTGTGAAGTTGAAAAGTTGGCAATTTTCTATTAATGCTATTGAACGGTAAAAAGAAACCAATGAGTCATTGTTTAACAATGAAAAAGACTGCTATGTAAAATTAAAGATAAATTCCTTTACTGAACATGTAGCATCTTTGTTGCTCTATGAATAAGATGGACAATCTTCAAATTTGATGAATAAATGAATGATTAATGCAAAATCTTTACAAAGCCACTAAAAGGGCATTTGAGTGCAATCTTGTAGATGTCTATAGAGATTCTCAGTCATCCAGGTCATAATTGTTTCAAAGGTGTTTTTTTCAAGATGCAACTGGACTTCTTTTATTTTCTTTGAAGATGTTTTGTTTCTCATCCAAGAAGCATTTGTCAGCTCTGACTGGATAGTGGGGAATGGAAGGATATATATTCCTTGCAGACAACTGGTCATATGCATTTTTTAAAGAGTTGTTGAGGCCACATGAAGGTTTCTCAGAGTCATCTGAGTAATGTAATTGGTGACCCTGCAAATGGGTGACCTGCATTACTCAGGACATAGACAAATCTCCAAGTGGCCTCAACAACTCTCTAAAAGAATGCAAATGACCAGCTGTCTGCAAATAAAATAAATCCTTCCATTCTCCACCATCAAGTCAGAGCTTAAGAAGCTTCTTGGATGAGAAGTGAAGTGTCTTCAAATAAAAACAAGAAAGTCCAGTTGAGTCTTGAAAAAGTACTTTTGGGGCAATTTTGGAGATAAGGGTCTGAGGGTTTGATTATTGCCGGTATCCAATGGGGTGTGTGTGTGTGTGTGTGTGCGTGTGTGTGTAGTACTTCGACTGTGCGGAACTGATGCAGATAATATGGCAGGATGTGTTGCATTGTTGAATATTTTACTATGAGAAGAAAATCTAATCAACAAACAAAAAACCCTCTTTGAAGGGAGAATATGTCAAGGACACGATTATGTTGATCCATGCTTTTGAACAAGGCGAGCATGAATCTTCTGACTATCTTAAGGGTCAAATTGCATTATTATGTAAATTAGCAGTAATATTATATTCAAATATGGATTAAGTCTACAGATTTATTTAATTTGTACATTATTCTTTATTATCTTGAAAAGGATTATTTTTTTACAGGCATCAACTTATCAACATATACAAGAAATAATGATCCAGTTGCTGCGCACCATTAACAGGACTGTCATTAGAATGCGAAGAGAAGACTCCTTAATCGTGAGTCATTCATTTTGTAAATGTACTTTACTACCAGGGCTTGGGATATGATGATCACCAATGGAGAGATACAAAGCAGTCAGGCAGAGAAAATTTGTCTTTCAAGGCAGGGCCCTTTAGTGGGCTTCCACCATCCACAGGAAAGAGAGGCCTGGAAAATGTCTTCCTCCAAGCAAACTTTCTCTCTCCAAAGCTAGCATTATTCCAGATAGATAAAATTAGGAGGAGACAGAGTCTCTTTCATGTCCTATTCAGTCAATTGTACTTTACAATTTGGTTTGGTTCATCTCTCTGTTTGTGTTTTACAAAGTGAAAGAAGTTATAATGAAGAATAGCCAATGTGTTATTTTGATGAAGAAAGCAATTTAAATAAATTTAAATCCATCTCTAAATATCTACTGACTCAAATACTTAGATGAATTTAACTGTTTTGCGATATAAGAAGCTGTGGGACTAAGAATCAGTGTTGAGATATCTATGTCAAAATAAGGCCACAAAATCTGAGTAGATCCTCATCCTTGGTTTCTTTGGCTGAGAGAAAGCAGAAACCATTCCAAACAGCACAGTGTAGCTGACAAACAACCACTTGGAAAAATGTGTCATCAAGGGTTGACAACCAATTATTTTATGGACGCAGGAGATACACATTTTGAAGATTGAGTAATTTTCAGTAAGCTTGATACTCTGAAACACAAAAGTATCAGTGGCACAAAAAATATTCCATTTTTTTTCTCTTCTGTTTTCGATGAACCATTTCTAGAGATAACTACAGTGTTGAGATATTCAAGTATAGAAAATTACCAGCCTGACAGTTTTAATGACTGCTCTTTCAGATTGTCAGTTTGTAAATATAGGCACTTTAAAATTTCTTTGCTATAAACGATATCTCAGTTGATATTGACTTACCTCTGAATATTGTTTTCACAAGAGCTGTTTTATGTTCATATTTGTTCTGAATACAATTCCATTTACATACCCCATATATTTATTTTTGGCAGCTATTGTGAACATGACTACCAAACTATTGCCTTTGTTTTCTGGCATCATCATGATGTCAGTGTGATTCCAACTGAGTTAATGTCTGCTTTTCATTGTATGTTAGATTTCAAGCAGTGCATGACATGTATTATTAATGTAATAATATGTATTATTAATGTAATCTGTGAATGCTTCGGTAAAAAGGATCTTTGAACAGAAACTGTCAAATCTCAGCTTTGTTTTCCTTCATTTGATTATTAAATTGCCTCAATGTCTACATAGTTTAAAACTTTTTCATGCAAATTAATCCCACCTCTGAAGGACAATTCAATTCAATTGGTCTCTTTAGTTATGTCAATTCTCCTTAAAAAAAAAATGCATGTGCAAATGCTACTCTTCATACATTTTAGCCATCTACTTACCTAAAATATGAAACAAGGAAATAGCCACTTTTCAGAAATGAATAGTCAAAGAGTAAGGAAT
The DNA here is from genome assembly GCA_017656035.1 of Myanophis thanlyinensis. Lineage (NCBI taxonomy): Eukaryota > Metazoa > Chordata > Lepidosauria > Squamata > Homalopsidae > Myanophis > Myanophis thanlyinensis. The sequence goes on along the minus strand of JAEANM010002607.1, from coordinate 17,301 downwards.
ATCCTTTATGACCATGGTATAACTTTGCATAATCTCTAACCTTGTTCCAGATGATGGCTTAGTCTTTCTAAAATGCCACTTGTTTGGTTACCTGTAAAGAAAAATAATTTCCTCTGAGATGTCTTGGCAGTATTCCAAATTAAAGTGGAAAATAATCTCACCTTCTTTCAAACCTTTGCTATAGAGATAATTGGTGTGCAAGAGGGAAGTTAGCAAAATGATCAATTTTTTTTCTGAATTTACTGAAAGTTCACCAAAGTGCAATCTTCATTAGTAACAATAATGCCATACTGAGAATGTTTTGATATCGAGCATAAGAGCCATGATTATTAAAATGTACTTTACAAAGCAACAAGCCTGCTAACTAAAGAGACAAGAGTTTGGCTTGAGTTAAGTAGCTAATATTTAGTGGGAGAATGACTCAGGAGAACTGTGAAGGTGATTTGTTGAAATCTGCCCAAAGCTATTACATCTCCTTGAATAATGTCAACAGCTGCACTTTAGAGATCTGTTTTAGGCCTCCCCTTCTTTTCAGTGGAGATGTCTGTGCTTTCATGAAATAAAAGGGGACTATAAATAAAGGAATAAATGATGTTCATCTAAAGTGTCCAGTAGTTGCTTCAGATGGTCCAGGCAGGTTGCTTTTCTAGGTCATGATATTCTTGGCTTAGGCTGCATTTTGCTCTTGTTTGCAATTTCGAGTTGTCAACACCACTTAGCATTCCACTGTTAGTAGGAAAGATGTCATGCATAATGAACATTGTATTGGATACACTTTCCACAAATGTCATTTCTCATCTTTGTGCATTTTTGCTTACATATTCTTTTAATGGGATATTTTCCAACTTGGTGCCTCTGCACTAAACTCATTCATTTCAAGCCAGGATAGCCCCAAAATTTTATTGCTTGTGATAATGGGAGTTGTAATTTAATGAATCTGGATACCACTAAATCAAAGGCAACTGTCTTAAACTATTCATTAGGTATGTAACGTTGTAGTTAATATGTCTTTTAGTCATCTTTATCTGCTTTCAGTTGCTTCTGTTTTCATAATTTTTAGAATCACAATTATATGACATATTATCTGTGTGGCATTCAAGGCTTTCTGCTTAAATATGGTCTGACAAATTGGATAATACTTCACCTTTTCCATTTATCCAAGGTGGAAATGCCTAACCTAGAAAATTGATTTCACTTCTTTATATCATGTTTATAATATGAAGATTAACTTTGGTGCCTTTTTCTGAAGCCTCATTATCTTAGATCCACTTTATTAGTTGCACATAGGACTTATTTCTGCCTTTTAGAATGATACATCGAATCACAATCACTAATCTGTGTATCAGAGAAATGCAAATGCTGTCTAAAGATATTCTGGCCCTTTGCAGACCAGACAAACCCCTGCCATTCAGTGTTGGTACACATGAGTACCAATTGCTGATAAAAGCTGCCCATAGAAAAAAATCCTATGACACTCAGCATGAAGTGTGATTATATATATGGCATCAGGATGTATGTTAATCAATATGTTTTTGACTAAGAATTATTTATACATTAATTTATTATTCATGTAAACAATATAGTATTGTTATTTGAGTAATAATAATATTAGTAATAGCAAAAAGTGCAAATGCAGCATTGGGGTAGTTCCTGTTAGAAGCTTAACAAATCAATGAACAAATTTATTAGCTTGCAATGCATACTCTGTATACATTGCCATGATTGGTCGCCTGGCTACATTGTCTCTAAATTTGGCTCTGCCTAGAAACATCTAGAGTTGATTGGAAAGAGCAAAATTCAGGAATGAAGACCTTCCAGTTGTATGACTCTGCAATAAGTTGTTTTGATATGAAGCCAGTGGCTATAGAATTCACAGAATTTGCTAAGTAAGGACACTGAAATAAGGAATCTTGTTGGATTACTTTGTTGCCTTATGCCAATTGTGATTGTGTTTTAAATTCTGACAGATAAACTCTGCTGAGTAATCGACTTCCAGTTATTTTATGCTCTGAAATGTCATAGGTTAGCCAACAATGTACAAATTATCTAAGAATAAATCTATTCCAGTTGCTTACCAGTTTTAGTAAAATAATGAAAGTAAAACATCAGTGGCTATACTTTTTCGGACACTTGGATAAAAAAAAACTATAGTTCCTTTCTTTTGTGTAAGTCTGCTCACTTGCCCTTTGAATTTTATTTTTTCCCAAAGAATATTCATAGTCTTCATACTTTTTAAGGATTGCTTAACATACTTGAAGATAAGTAATAACTGCTTGGCTAGGGAGGTGAATGTGTATAGAAAATTATATTTCAATGGTTTAGTTAGATGTTGCTATGTAGACAGCAGAATGTTGGAACCTGCCTTACAAGAAGTGCAATTTTAAAGTACTTTGTAATTTTTAAACACTGTGGCACCTGGAGAGCATTTCCATGAAAGTATAAATTTGACAAATCATATCATATGTTAACATAAAAGGATTTTTAAAAAATCTACTTGTGTTTATAAAATGTATATAGTCATGCTGTAGAAGACAGGGCAGTGCTAACAATGCCTTCTTAAATGTAGTCCCACTGAAGCCAATGGTCTCAGATTAATGTTCAGATAGGGGAATCCACTTGTCCGAGGTTCTCCTTTGCTGTTGATCATATTCTGCTTTCTCATCTGAGTTCTTTTTCCCTTATAAAAAGCTATTTGAGCCTATTAAAATACAATTGCTCCTTCAAGAAGAAAAAAACAGAAGAGCTAGAATTAAAAAGAAACTCTCATCACAGCTACTTGGTCCAGATGGTCATAGAACAGGCTATGAAAGGCAAGAGGACTGACTCTTAATGCAGATCTGTAAGCAGGTGTTCAGGTGATTCAGTTTCCTGCATTAGGATTATCAACATTATGGAATAAAAGGAGAATTTCTGAAAACCTTAGCTCCCTTGCACCTAAATAATGCCATCCTGAAACTGAATTTTCATCATGTCCTGTAAAACTGGTAAGGAGAAAAACTTGTTAGGAAAATAGCTGTTGAATCAGTCACCCTTGTTAGAATAATTGCATTAACTTCAATCACCATAAACATAGCTTTTAAATTATTGAGTCCTGAGACAGAAGAAAATATGTCAATTTATTGCAAAAGAGATTATGCCAGTAAAAGAATCTAGAAATATACAAAACATTATATTTGATTAGTACAGTTCATCAGGAAAGTAATTTATATTAGAGTCTGCCGCCTGTTTATCATGAGTTGTGGCTGTGAGTAAAAGGTATTTATTGTACCGTGGGAATAATCATTTTATTGAAGATGTGGTTCAAAGAAGATTGTTTTATTCTTCTGGTCTTCTGCCTAGAAAATAATGTTCTCTGCTGAGCAAAGTAATTTCAAGTACAATAAATTCAGAATATGCAATATGTGCTATACAATATTTTACAAATGTTTCTCCTCCTTCCTTTCCCCCATGTTTTCATAGTATACCATAGTTGAATACATCTAATGTTATTGAAATCTATACCTGCGTAGTCTTCTGAATATGGACTGATATCATCCTCAGCATTGCCTTCTTTGCAATCAGCACTTTTTAAAAAGAGCAAAAAAAAAAAAATGGACTACTTTTCAATACCGAGCAATAAACCTGATGTCAATAGCTCTTAAATTGTGTATATTAAAGATCTAGGGAGCTTCATTTTTTTCCCGTTCCTAAAATTTCTTCTTACAACTTGCACCTACTAATGTATTTACTCTGCTGGATTAAACTAAATCAGTCCCCCCCCCAAACATTTCATTTTCAATTTTAACAGCAAGGCTTTTTTTTTTTTTTAGAAGTGCCTAAGTAAGGTTTGAAGTGTTGGGTCTGTCTCATTGACAAGTGACTTTCTTGTCCATCTTTCTCAATGCTGATCAAGAGAAAGAAAGAGGTAGATGATTCTCTTCCACTATTAAAAGAGATTGCTGGGTTACAAGATTACAAGATTACAAGAGAAACAAAGCAACAGTTTTCTTTCTTTCTTTTTTTTTCTTTGCTCTATCTTCTGCTTGGCCTATTGGATAAGACTACATCCAGCAAAGAAATTCAAATTTGGATTATATGGCTGCCTCATCTTGGTTAGGATGCCAATATTCACCTTTATGGACTGAAGGACAGACAATAGGAACTGATCATTCATGGATTGTAATTTGCAGCCGAATGCCTGTCGTGATAACATAGACTGCTGAAAATTATGGATTTCTTTCATCTAGTCCAGGAGTGTCAAAATTCAAGGTTTGGGGGGCCAGATCCAGCCTGCAGGGTGCTTAGATCTGGCCTGCAGGACTGCCCTGGAAACAGAAAAGGACCAGCCAGTGAAAACGAAGCTCGGGAGGGCAGCAGGCATCCCTCCCAAGCTCTGTTTTTGCTAGCAGAGGGTTGCTGACAGAGGATTGCAGGAGGCTGTTGCAGACGAAAACAGAGCTTGGGAAGAGCACTGGAAGAGCACTCAGGCCCCCATAGGCACCACCGACATGAGTGACATTGAGCTAGCCACACCCACCCTGGCCCCACAAGGTAAAACACAACCCTGATGTGGCCCTCAATGAAATCGAGTTTGCCACCCCTGAACTAGTTTCCTCAGTTATTAGGATTTGGGCCTGTGAAAATAGTCCACTATTTCAATAAGTACAGCTGTGGCAAAATGCTGGAAAAAACACCCTTACCTTTACTAGAGGCACATCAATAACTTAAGTCTTGTGGCTGCCAGTAATTTCAGTATTTTGGAGCTTGCATTTAATGACATTGTGTAGTCCTTTAAAAATATTTCATTTTACAGAATTATGCACAGTATTATCATGATAAGCAGGTTATAAAATAGATTAAAATTTGAAATTATTTAGCCAACTATTTGGAAACAACATTTTGATTTAAAATCTTGGTGTAAGCTAAGAAATATCTAAATATCTTTCATAAAAAAAACATGGGTGTTTTTATCTTTTGATTTAAAATTGTTAGTATTGTTGATAATCTGCTATATCATAAATATGCAGAATTTGAACTTACCTTTTTTTGGCTTTCAGAGTGTCATATATACAGTATACTGTGCCTAGTTAGCTATAATAATAAAATAAAGCTATTTTTCAATTTATATAGAAATATGTAATGAACCCTTCCTTTCCCCATTCATGAAGTTTTCAAAAAACAAATTGCTTCCATGTTTCCATTTGTTGCATTAGATCTAGAAAAGATATATATTGTAGAACGAAATCCCTTTTCTATGAAGTGGAGGTTTTGATGTCAGATTTTTTTTTTTCAAATGAATGAAAAGGCAAGGATCCATATTTGCCAGTTTTGTCCTCCTTCCGGATCATCATTTCTGAAGAAATGTCTTCCAGAGTAATTATGAACCTTGCTGTATATTTAATGAATTAAATCAAAAATCAATATTATATTTTTCTGTGTTGGTTGATTTCAATTTTTGATTTCTGCTCAAAGTACTGACTTTTCATTTGACACTAATTCATGATTTAGATCTTTTTTTTCCCTTTAGAATGTAAGACCTCCACTAAGCAGGAGACAAATTGGCTTGGAATCTCTCATATTAAAAAAAAGTTTGCAAAACCTTTTCTTCTAGAGTGACTGCGTTTTGTTGTATAGGAAATTACCTCAAATCAAAGATACTTTCCCTTCAGTAAATGCTTTTGTGAAGAATGTCCCTGAAAGTTTCTTATAGTCTGGGATGACTTTCTTCACAATATACTTTATTTTATAATCCAAGCTTACCTTTTGTTGTTGTTCTTTCTAGTAAAAAATAGTACAGATAGTCCTCAACTCACAACAGTTTTTTTTAGTGACCATTCAAAGTTACAACGGCACTGAAAAAAAGAGTCTTATGACCATTTTTCACACTTATGACTGTTATAATATCTCACGGTCACATGATTTACATTCGTATGCTTGACAACTGATTCACATTTATGATGATTGCAATGTCCCAGAGTCACGTGATTTCCCCTTTTCAGCCTTCTGAGAAGCAAAGTCAGTGGGGAAACTGATTCACTTTAGTCTTATTAATTTTAGAACTGCAGTGATTTGCTTAACCAATATGGCAAGAAAAGTTGTGAAATGGGGCAAAACTCACTCAACAAATTTCTCACCGAATAACATAAATTTTGGGCTCAATTGTGGTTGTACATTGAGGACTATCTCTACACTAATTTCAGAGTAAGCTTTTTTAAACAAAATTTACAAGCATTAATAGTTCAACACTTTTTGATTTAAAAGGAGTGCTATGACTTAGATGGATTCCTACAGGTATATACTGTAGGTTTTTCACCCCAAAGCCATGTTTTCTCTAACAAAATTCGGTATTAAGCTTGGATGAAAAAAAGGTTATTTCTTAACATTTTAACATATTTGCTGCCTCAACATTTTTGCTGACTGCTAGCTTGGATTATTTAAAACAAATACATTATGAAAAGAATGTTAGGTGCACTTTGGTACAATCGATACAGAATTGCTATAAAGCAATTTATCAAGGAACAAAGCTATTTAAAAAATAACTATAAACAGAAACCTGTCAGCTCCAGAAAATCCTGAATCAAGTTGGCTAAACAAGTTCCCATTTCCATCATACTCGTGTTATGTTCAGATGACAGAATTGCTTGGTAAGGAAGTTACGGAAAGAAGGAAAGCTACGATTTCATTTTACTGGCCTGCTTGTCCTCTGTTTCAGAACAGATGGATCTGAATACCAAGTGAGTAGTTTTCTCATTAAATTGTATAAGTTTTAACTTTTTAGATTGAGCTCTATATGTATTTAGAAAAGGCATATTTCTGACCAAAATATCTACCAACACCACCTCTACCACAACCAAGCAATAATGCTTTCCACCTGACTCTTACTGCATTCAAATAAATGTTTATTTTCCTGAATGGACCTCATGCTCTGATATTTCCCTTACTTCCTCCTACCTGCCATTATTTTTATATCCCAACATTGGAATCATGGTAAAGCAGAATTATCTCAAATTAATACATGAAGAAGAAAATCAGAGCATGTGAGAAGAGGAGGATCATACATGTAGAGTCTATTAACGATGGGCCAAGACTGATTTAGATTAAATCTTAAGTTTGATACCATCTTTTAAGGTTTTCAAATCCACCAGAAGCATTTCTTTTTCTTCGCCTTTCTTCTTATTTCCTGTTTCTCAGGGACTGGATGATCAGATAGTTGTCTTTGCAGTGTCACCAAAACAGGACTCTCTTCCACTTGATCCAATGCTTTCAGAACTTGGTGAAATCTATCTTCTTGTTGCCTGAAGTCATATTCTACGCTATATAATGAAAACAGGGGAAAAACAATTGTGAGTTTTGAAGCTAGTTTTGAAATTAGAAAACAATTAATTTGGTGACTGGAAAGTATATCAGCAATTGGTATCATCTATAGTTCTAAATATGGAATGTAGAATTGCTTTTCCTTCTGAGAAGAAACAGTAACAATTCATTTTATACAAATCCACTCACAATTAATGCAAAATTTGTCCTATATTCTGCTAAATCTGACAGATTAAAATGCCTGCTGTAGTGAATTATTTTAGAAAAATGCAAAAATAAACATTTAAGATTAATCTTCTCTATGCTTTATTTCATGTTAATCGGTAGTATCAAGATTGCTAACTCTTTTTTTTTAAATAAAGGAAACAGTTACATAAAATTTATCTTTTAGAAGTGATACAATTTTGTTAGAATGTTTTTTTCCCCCCAGAACTCAGACTGATTATTTCCCATGTTGAGATTATATTTGATTTTTAACAAGCACTCTCTCAAAGTATTTTCTGCAGCTGTAAACTAATGGTAATGTAATCAACAGGTCTTCAACCCAATTAAAGTAATTTTAATTCATTAAATCATAATTAGTTTGGGCAGAGCAGAGTATCAAATTTATTCCTTTTAACATATTTTTGAAGCTACATTCTTCTTTTCTCAATGCTCAATGCTTACTTATTAAGGAAGGTATTTTCTCCTGGATTAATTTTAAAAAAGAGTAGAATATATTTGCTTTTGTTACAATTTTATAATCTTTTAATTTTATTTTATATAAATATAATATACAAATAAAAGAAAATGAAAATAGGAAATAGGATATTAAGGAGAGTGAATGGGAAAAGGGGGTGTGAAATATAAGGGGGAAGAAAAAAAGGAAAAGAGGGCATTGGCTTCCAACTCTTCCTAGCACAGGACAAGATAAATATACTCCAACCTCAACTTTTTGCTTTTACATATTAATATATAATTAGCCATTTCTATAATGCCAAATATTTCTAATCAACAAAACCAAAATCAAAGTTTCATTTTTTTCTTCACAAGCACAAATTCCAGAAGTGATATCCAAATAAGAACATATTTTCCTCTTTAAATAAAGTATTTAATTTAACCATTCCTACTTTATCTTCCTTGCTATGCAAATAGTATGTATTTCTATTTACACCTAATAATTTTTATGAACTGTCACCATTTTTATTTACAAAAATTATTGTATTCTTTTACATTTTTCACATTTTTTTGGCCTTACTGAAGGGGCGGGGGACCTTTTTTTTCTTTCACCTTCCTCTTTCCCTCAACTTTACTAAACTTTTTTTAAAAACAAACAAAAACACTTTTAAAAAAATAAAAACTTTTTAGTATATCTTATTCTTTGACTTTAACATGCAAGCTTTAAACTTCAATATTGCATTTAGCTTTCTCCTTCCAAAGTACCCTTACAGAATATTTTTTGCTTTTATAAACATCCTTGTTAACATCCAGAGTTTTTCTTTAAACTGGAGCATCATTTTCTTTAGCTTTCTCTTAATACAGGTAAAGTCAAATACATTTTCAATAGCTTTTGCTTACTTTAAGAGTTACTTAAGCATTATATATATATATATTATTTTCATGGAGTAAAATATTTTTCTTCTCTGGAAATATCAAAAGCTTGTAGTCCTTTCTTTTTATCACGAAGTGCTCAGCTTGTTAATATCCTTAAAGAAAAAGTCCTAAATTTGTCTTTTTTCTCGCAACTCTTCTTTCAATTGTGTTGAGAGCTTTACATTTGAATCATAATAGTGAAGGTGAAAATGAAAGTAAATATCTGGTTCTTCCAAGGCTACGATATACTCCTCTGCATTTTCAGCTATTTGTGAAGTTGCCTTGGCGTTTGGTAACATTCTCCATATGTTTGCATCTTAGAAGTACTTGGAGAGGATTTTTTTTTTTATCATCAGAGAGTAATTGGCAGACAAATTGGCATATTTTATTTAGAGACCTTTCAAGTGTTTTATTTAGAGACCTTTCAAATATATCTCTAATACTTTGCTTCACCATTTTGGATTCCTCTTTTAGTCAGAATCAGAATCAGAATCAGAAAATTTTAGCCACTTATAGCTAAGAAGATCAAGCTACCAGTTACTACAATAGTAACTTAAAATCATGACTTTATCTTTCTCTGTCAGCTTTTCTTTTTCTTTTCTCTCAGCATGCTTCCTTATTTGGCTTGCCTTAGCTGCCTTCTTTCTTGTTCTTTAATACAAAAGAAATCCCTAAAATGGCGCAGATCTTCAAAAAGGTATAGCAGGTTGTTGCTAGAAAGAGCCTCTATTAAGTTGACTTAAGATAGAATAATAATCATTGAAGGTGATTAAGAAAGGAAGGCATAACTTACTGTCTGATTGAAAAATGAATTCCAAAATGACAACTCTTCAGCCCCCAAACAGATTGGAGCCTCTCTCCTTCCAGCTTTTGGCATGCAGACAGCTTCAGAGTTCAACTCTAAAAGCAATCTGCTGGTCCTGAGGGGGAAGTTCTTTGACACACCCTAACTGGGTGAGCCATAAAAACTGATATCAGTCCCTTCAGTTAAAAGGTAGAAGAACAAACACTCCAGGGATAAATCTTCAGAGATCCCTCCCCGTGCATGTGTTCAATTTACATATTCCCTGGAAGACTTCTGTTAAACTTTTAAATGCTTATAATTTAAAATTATTTTTTTAAATAATCAGTTTCAGAATAATTGAAAACATCCATTTATTGATTAATATTGCAATATGCACCTAAAAGATATAAAACCATTTAGTCAGTAGACTTTTTCCCAAGCTAATACTACAGAATTATAATTAAACCTTGTAGTCCTACTTAGTAACACTTATAGCACACCAGTGTATGTTTCATAGACAAGAGTCTCAAAGGAAAGGTAAGATGCTCTTAATATCAGTTGCTAGGAAATGTAACTTATGGAAATTGGAAACTCATGATCTGCTTATGAGTTTTCCAAGAGATGTAATATGGAGATTCTCAATCATCCAGATCATGGTTTTCCTAAAGTTGCTTTTTCCAAAAGACTTTCTTGGGTTCTTTTTTCTTTGAAAACATTTTGCTTCTCATCTAAGAAGATTCGTTAGGTCTAACTTTGGGCTTTCCAAGAGATATTTGACTGGCTATTATAAAAACAGGATAGTAGGGATAGGTAGAGCCTTTGATTTATAAATAACTTCTTGCTTTCTACAATAAATATATTTTGTACTTCTTCTTGGAAAAACAAAATAAAGGACACAGTTCATATTTGGCAGATAACCATTATAAGGCCATAATATTTCTTTTCTGAATATTGTATTTTCAGCAGGGTCCAGCAGGAAAAAAAAATGTTACCGCAAAAGATCCCAAAAGACTGTTTTCCTTCGTGTGACTGACAATTGAGATGAGATTATTATGGATTTGTGTCTACTTTCTAATAGGATACATTATGGCTTAGATATAACAGTGCACAAAATTGGGTTTATACAATTGAATATCCCCTTACTCCAAAATATTACTCTTAATGTTTGAGAAGCTTTCCAAATTAATGAAGATGAGATGTAGAAGGAAATACGTATGAAGGAAAAAGCCTTTTCTGGGGTGGTTCCTGTCCTCTAGAACATATTAGCTTTAGAGGTGAGATTAGCTCCCATCCTCCTTACATTTTGTAAGAATTTATGACCAGGCTCGCCAGATGGCTTGGGAACCCAATGGGAGAGCTTCAGACTGGAGGTGGTTGACTTATTAAAATTCAACCTCACCTTCCTCTGTGTGTCCAGCAATTTTTCTTTACCATCTTGTGTCCATGATTTTATCTGTTAATGTTTTTTTATCTGCTGTGTTTTATCTGCTGTGAATTTTAACGTTTTTCATTGTTTTTATGTTATAAGCCCTCCAGAGTCATTGGATATGAGATGGACAGCAAATAAATTTCATAAATAAGTAAATCACACGACACAATTTTAAAGGATTATGAAAGAAGTCTACCTGGGTTAGAATAAAGGTCCCCCTATTGTCATGCTTTGTTTTTGATCATGGGACTCTAGAAAGTTTAGAAGCAGAGTATGAAGGGAAAATTGGAAGTCTAAAGAAATCTTCAGTCTGTCTAGATGTATCTCTTAACTCATAGAACTTAAGACACCTAATCAATGCTGTGCAGAACTTCAGGGATGCAAATCTCATATTAATGCTGGTTCTTTATTGCCTTCTGGGATGAGGCACAGTTGTTTCTCATCTCTCAAATTTTTTTAATGTTAACAAGTTATTTATATCACAACAGCGCTTTTTAATTAATCTTACTTTTGCAGTCCACTAGCTGTTTAAAATAATTACTTGCTTAGGTTATTGTTTGATCACATATACTAAGACTTCTTCTTCTTTCCTCTAAATATCTTAGCATTAAAGGACTTTAGCCTTACCACAAGGAAGGGACTTATGCTCAGAGTTCCCATTGTCCAAGCACCCCACATTCTCCTGGATCCCACCAGCTGAAATTTCTTGAGTGATGGGATACACAGTATGCCCCCTCTGCCAGGATGGGTGGGGTGGGTCTGTGCCATCCAGGTGAGACAGTTCCTCAGGTAGACTGGAACCATGCCCTGCAGGGCCTTAAAGGTAATGACTAACAAATTGAATTGCAACTGGATCAGCAACCAGTGCAGCTAGTTGTCATAAGATACACGGTACAAAGATGTTTTATAAGTTTTGCTCATTTTTTTTAAATTAAGTCAAAGCTTGCTTACAACAAAAGTTAAAACTGTTGTATTGTACAGTTTATTCCCCCCCCCAAGTTTTCTCTTTATCCAGTAAGTGTTCTGCTTATAAGGCACTAAGTGAAAATGATGTACAGCTATAGAAATATACGTGCAAGATTTAATTAGGAAATTAATCAATTAATACTATAGCAGATTAACTGGTAAGGGACAGTTTTAATTGCTGAAGGCAAATCTAATCAGCAGGACTATGATTTAAGGATACATTTGTTTATTTGGCAGGTTCTTTGGCAGTGGTGATCCACATTAAATAAGAAATGAAATAGAAAATAAAAAGCTAGCCTTTCCTTGAATTAAATGGTAACATTTATCCATTGAATTAAATCAGAAGTTCTTTTAACTTCTCTCAATATCCCCAAAAATCACAGCTGCATTTAGGTTTTGTTTATATGCAAATGTTATCGACCAGTGAATCAATCTAAACATATGAGCAACTAAGAATTCTTTAATTATGTGAAAATTCTAGTAGAAATAAATTGGATGGGATTGTAGATCTTTTATTTCTTCTCTTTTGGCAAGTTGTAGATTAGTTTGATTGTGATTAGTACTTCTATTATAAAGGCAATGCATATGCACAACATCTTTTAACAAAGCAAAACCAGAGTTGAAAAATTGAAAGACCTACATTTTGTGTTGGGTTATCCGCAAGGCCAAAGCACTTTTTAACATCTGTTATAAATGGTGAAGCTATTTTAAAGACTAAGATAGGGATTCACTAATGCCAAAGCACCCACCCACCCTACTTACATTAGAAGTATAAGATCTAAGAATATGAAGTAGTTGTTATTTTATTTATTATAAAATTTATTATTTATTATAAGTATTATTTATCATTTATTATAATCATGTTCCTATAGCTCCCCATCTCATAGTAAAGTGACTCTTGGTGGATTAAAATACTTGATCACAATAAGAGAGCCAGTTTGATCTAGTGGTTAGGGCACAAAGCTAAACATTGGGAGACTGAGTTCTAGTCATGCCTTAGCCATGAAAGTCACCTGGGAGACTTTGGGCCAGTGGCTCTCTCAGCCGAACTCACCTTTCAGGTTTTTGCTATGAGAAAATATGAGGAGAAAGGAATATTAGGCATTATTGCTGCCTTGAATTATATATAAAAATAATATTTATAAATTTATAAAAATAGTATTTATGAAAAATAATAAATTGATAAAAAGTTTGAAAATGAGTTAGGATGGCTCTTGATTCTTCTGGCCAATCTTCTAGATGGCACAGATGAGGTATTATAAGTTGTTTTATAATGGAACAGTTTTATTACTAGTTTATGGGAAGGAGATGCTGCATGATCGAGAGTTGTATGCCAAAGGAAAATGTTTGACATAGAGAACACTGATAAAGGGATTTTGGTGTGAGAAGTTAATGAGACGATTAAGGTTGGGTTTTCCAGAATTTACTATTTTTCATCACTGGTGTCTTCATGGCTTACATTATAGGTAATATGACAAAAATTAAAACATCCATTGTGTGATAAAAATGCTGAGAAATAACTTCATAAAATTCCCCCAACTCAAAGAACAACACAATATGTGAAAAGAATAACAGAATAAAATATGGCACAAGGCTTAAATGTCCTATTTTCATCAGAGCAACCAAGAAATATGTTCATCAAGGACTATTCCCGGTATAAATAAATCAGTGTGATAAACTACGAATGGCAGTGGTGGTAATGAAATTATAAGGGATTTCTTAATAAAGAATAATAATGAAAAACAAAAACAGTGGAATGTATGCTTTATTGATGGATCAAATACATCTAATGCTACTAGTTACTTTCTCATTGCCATTTTATTGTATTAAGGCAAAATAAAAATGCTGCAGCTCAATATCTTTTTAGTTCTATCTGCCCGAGTTTTTTCTTTCTCAAGAGTAGCACTATTGAGGGCTCCATTCCATTTAATGGAACAGTTTAGAATAAATATGCTTAAAATTGCGTTTGGGAGGCAACCATCCTGGATCTGCTGGGAATAAACCTCATTGGATCTAAGCCCCATTGAACTTAATGAGATTTACTTTTCAGCTGAAATGTATAGAATTGCACTGTAAGTATATCTGAAGCCAAGAAATTCTTGCTCAAAGAAGCAGAACAATTGTAATAATGTAATGTTCAAACACATACTGTAAATATGTTATACAGATCTCCATCACTGAATACATTTTTGCTATTAAAGGAGATTTTTGCATTAGCTCTGACATAGCTGTTTGGCGTAACCATTTTTGTTGCATTTTAATTGAAAGAGGTGATGATGCTCCTGCTGACAAATTTTTCATTGTGACTTTATTGTTAATTAAATTATATATTTTAGGATGGTCTTCAAATAGCCTACTATTGTATGACTTTAAAATGCAAAAATAAAAAAAAAATTATCTGCATGAAACACTACCACTTTAAGAGGTAGCCTTGGCATTGTTTATGGGTCAGCTTTGTCCATTTATAAAAGTGTTCTTATTGTCAGTGGTGTCGTTTTGTTGTTTGTAGTCAATGATGCATTACCTTTGGGTTTGGTTTTGTATAGTGCCCCAGTACTGAGAAATAATGGCTGATCCCAGGCTAAATGCTGTTTATTGTTATATATGTTCACATAATAAACTGTGGGACTCATTGTGTGCATAGTATTTGGTAAAATTTGAATTTGGAGTTACTAAATCTATAATATAATTAGCAACTTTTTTTGCAGAAGACTCTTTAGGTTACCCAATGTAAACTATCAATGCTTCTTTTTAAACTAGATTTCTATTGACATCTTTAAGCCCAAATAGTTTATATATTAGAACAATATAATCTAAGGGATACTGTCTCATACTGTTAGTCTGATATGTTGGGATGTTGGGACAAAAAAAAATCCCAAATAAGAACAAAAATCAAGCCTTTTTCTGGATAAAAGAACAGTGTTGTGAGCTTGAATGATGCAGTTGAACATCTAGAACAACATGAACCAAGGCACAATATTTTGGAATTCAGATTTTGAAAGCCTCCAAAAATTATTCACCGAATTCTAACTTCTAATATGATATGATATAGTCCTGCATGTTTAATGATTTGATGCAGAGAAAATAAAATTCTGTTTTGCTCTTAATCCTGGCACACTCTCTGCCTAAAGATTTTTATGTCCCTGATATACCATCTCTATAAACTACAAAAGAGTATGTCTCTATGAATCAACGGAGTATGTTATCCACTATGCATTAGGTGTACTGAGAAATTCATGAGACTGTTGAAGTAATAAATGTGGAACTTTCTGAATATATATGAACATTCAAATTGCAATATATACTAGAATTCAGAGAGCTGAATCCCAGATTTAAAATTCATGCAGAAATGGCAAGATTAGAAAGGTACTTTGGACAAGTGTGTATATTAAGCAAATATATGCACAAATGCCTAAAATGTGCCACTATGATAACAATAGAGAGATGCTCTGGAATATCTGTGTAAATTTTATCAAGTTCATAAACAATGAAGCTGAATGCATTATACAGAGTGCTATATATATTTATATCTTCAACCAATCCAATGTTCTTAAATATATATTTGGTTAGTAAACTGCAAAAATAGATCAGTTTGTACCTCACTTGAAAGGTAGGTAGGTAGATAGATAGATAGCACTATGTTCTATAAGGCTTAGTAGCTGGCATCTTGAACCCAATTCATTCATTTCAGACTTTTCTTTCAGATTTGCCACTTGGAATAAGAAATGCTGAGTTAAAATGGGAAAAGTCCAGTGACAATGTGCATTTTTCTTAGAAAAAGTTGTTGTCCAACACAGAGAATAGAACCTTGACTTTTAAAGAAAGGCCTTGAATGTAGTGAATTATAATTCTTTATGCTATGTCACACACACTTACATTTTATTATAGTGGTGGGTAATGTCAGGGGGTTCAGGGACCACACTTAATATAGTCAAGGGGAGGACTATAATGGGTTGGCTTATGTTGCGGATATGTGGAGTGCCAGGAGTTTTAATTTTTTTTCCTAGGAAGTTTTATAACTCTTTTAGGGAGTACACAGAATTTGTTTTCATTAGTTTCTGCCTGAAAAATGACAGGATATTATACCATTAATTTTTGTCTATGGGGCTCCACAGACTGCAAAAGTGGGGCTGCATATGGTTGTGGATTTCAGGTTGCTACTCTTGTTTTTCTGATAGAAAAGCAATGTGAACCCACAATTTAATTTAGGACCTAGACATCTGAGAAATAGTGAACTAGGTTTTCATTTTGAGGTAATTAAAAACTTGTAAATTTCAGGAAAATGATCTCTTTTTGTATTTCCATGTGCTTTAATCTTAACTAATCATGCCTTCCCTCTGTATATTTATTGGGCTAATGTAATCTGAATACTGCTGGCTATTAAATATCCACAGAAACACACATACACACACTGAGCACAATTTCTTAATTAAAAATTTGCCCAAGCCAACTTTTCTGCTTCCTTCAAATCTTACATTTAGCATCCTTAACAATTCTTACTTTCTGCCCCTCTGAAGCTAATTAGATGGCAAATTTTCCCTTATGTTTATAGCAAGCATAATTGCAAGTCTTGAGGGTATTTTCTTTCTCTTCTCATTAATGTGATTCAACAGAAAACTATATGCTGGTTTTGTTCCTATGGAAACATTGACCTTGTAATTTCAAAGTGGTATAGAGAGAATTTAACTGGATGAATTGTGTTAACATCAATCAAAAGTTAAATAATAAAGAGATAATTAATTATTGAATGCTTGTTAAATAACTTCGGATGAAATCCTGGAGATGTTTACTTATTGCTAAGATTTGCTTCCTGCTCCCAAAATTACCAACTTAATCTACCCGTTACACACAGAAGCACAACAGTTACTTATTCTGAAGGATTTTTTTTTTAATTTTTGAAAAAAATAATAATACTTTGTTAGATCATCTAGTTCTGGATTTGTCAGCCCCCCCAACCAAGACAAAAGATTCACTTTGTAGAAGAGATGGGCAGCATTAAAAAATTAATATTTAGAAAACATGAATCACTTCTGAATAGTATTTAGTTTAGTATTTGTTGTTTCTCACATAGATAGAAATCTTGCCAAACAAACAACTTTTTGCATAATTATATATTTCTACAATTCGTGTAGGGCAGCATTTGCAGTCTACATCCCACCCCAGGCAGATACAAATGCTGTCCTACACAAATTGCACAAGATCATCACACAACAGCAATCTCAACACCAGGATGCAGTACTTATTGTGACTGGAGACT
>JAEANM010002606.1:0-24133 GCA_017656035.1 Myanophis thanlyinensis | reverse complement strand
GAGCAGGATTTTCCCGCTCTCTGATAACCGACACCAGACTTGGTGTCTCCTGCATCTTTAATTAGGTATAGAACAGTACTAAACATGGATGTTCTTCTAAATCACATCCTGACACCTTGCTTTTTTTTTTTTTTTTGCAAATCATTAATAGGCTGCACGTTCTAGGATTTTTTTTATTCATTCAATGAATATTGAGGCCACCTAACTACCAAAATTTTACATCATTAAATATCAACAATTATAACAATTATCAACAATTCCTATTAGCAAGGCAATTTTGGTATTGAAATATTTATTGGCTTGATTTTCCAACTATTGACTACATAATTAATCTACCATATTTTTATATGCGAAAGTAAAATGAGATTAGCATTAGATGAAGGGTGCTGAAGAGGGGTTTTTTTCTGTTCAGATGGCTACAATCACTTGTATTTGCAGTCTGTGATGGATATTTCTGAGATCAAAATACTTCCTGGTTTTTTACCAGTTATTTATAAAAGTTCCATGAAAACTAAAAGCAATATTAAATTTGACATGCCTCTATTTAGTTCTGTGATTAAGATGAAGCATCACCAACTTTTTGTTATGATTCACTGGAATATTTTTTCTAGTGGTTAGGAAGAAGCAAACTTTCAAATAATTTGATAATGAGTGATCATACTTATTTACAATGTAGGATTTTTCGTTCAGGTTCCTGTAAAATAACACTAAGAATTTTAGATACAAACTTACTAATTATCAATATTCTCATACCACAATGGATTTACAAAAAAACACAAACCTACTCAAGCATCCTAAGTACCTTTTCAAATTTTAGAAACCAACATTTAGCAAATTGGCATAAGATATTCTCACTTTATAATAGATACCGTAATTTGGGTATAGTTTGCCTGCTATTTGTATTATTATTGACAACAATATATTGATTTCTGCATGTACTGGTTTCTCATTGCTTTTGAAAACAAGGAGTTGATTGTTTTGCACATCAATAGCTATTTTAACAATGGCTAAAACACCTGAATCTTATAAACACTAATTTTAAAAGGGGGAAGAATCTTTGCTGTGTTTTTTTTTAATAATCTGCTCTGCCATCTCTCTATCATGGGTTAAGTAACAGGAGAGCCCTAAAATGAAAAAGGCAATAAAGCTATTGAGATTGCCTAGTTCTTGCTTCAAAGAGTCATTCTCATTCCAGACTATAAAAGCTGCAGGAAAATGAGTACCACATTTACAAAATGGTTAGAATCCTTTCGGCCCTTCATTTTACGATAACTTTTGTTATATTATTCAAAGCTGGAGTTTCATGACGCAGAGATGGATAATGTAAAAATAAGCAGGGCCAGGCTTATTCCACAGAGGCAGCAGGCACACAGTTGCTATCACGCTGTTGGCTGCCCTATCACTTGATCTCCCTGAGGTATCCATTCCATTGATTTCTGAAAGGGGAAAGGCATGCTGTTGGGCAAGGCAATGATGCAAGAAACCCAGGCTCATCTGTGGCTATGGTTAAAAAAGGCTAGCCTAAGAGCAATTAAGGCAGCAGTTGAATGGGGGGGGGGGCATATACACATTCAGACACAAGATTTAATATCAGTGTTCTCTGAGATTAAGACAAACCCATTAAACTGTTCAGAGCTGCTAAGTATTTTGTTGTGTCCTAAATTAGGTCACCGTGTTTATTAAGATTTTAAAAGAGCCCTGGTGGTGCAATGGCTAGAATGCAGCACTGCAGGCTACTTCTGCTGACTAATTTGGCAGTTCGAATCTCACCAGGTTCAAAGTTGACTCAACCTTCCATAAAATGAGGGTCCAGATTTGTGTGTGTGATATAAAGCGGCATATAAGTCTAAGCACTATCATTAAGATTTTAATTCAATTCAATCCTTTATTGTCAATGCACAACATGTGTGCAGCAAAATTGAATTTTAACTGGCTTTCCAGTTAAGGAGGGGGAGATGATCTTCTGAAAGCAGCTTTTATAGATCCCGTTTATAGATCAGCTAATTAGCCCCACCCCCCTCTCTTTTTATAACCATAAGAAAGTTTATGCCGGGATATCTGTTTTTGGTGGGCTCTTTAAAGACTGTGAAATTAGCTCCTAATTGGTTTCCACCGCTTGCGGGGTTCCTTCAGCAGAGCCGTCATCGCTGCAAGCCTGGGATCGAGAGGGAAGCCTTCCATGGCGATCACGTGGTCCTGTTGCCATGGCGTTCTTTTGACCCCGATGAATAGGAGTCCTTAACAAGGGAAAGGGACAGGCCTGGGGGGGGGCGGAGGGAAGAGGAAATCATCGCGTTATAAAACAACTCTGGCTGCTAATTAGGAAAAGTAGCATTGTATTCCCCCACTTGTATTCTTAGGAAATTCCCGATTGCTGAAAGTGGAAAGGGAAAAAAATCAGCGGCCTGCGTTTTCATTGGCAATCATTATTTCATCTTGGATTATCTCCCATTTAGTGGTAACGCATCTCGCTTCTTCAAAGGAGCTGGTTCGGTTTGACACTTGGCACCTTACGCGACACACGAAAAATACTCCCCCACTTTGGAAAAAGTCAGGAATCTCAAGTTGCATTGTTTAGACTGCAGTCTTTAACAGACGTAAGGGAAGAAATGTCTTACTGAAGGGTTGGGAGGCTGGTTTCTGGGAACGGATGTTAGCAAAATAATACGAAAATAATCTCAAGATTTGGACCTGCGTGAATAACACGTTGCAGGGATGAACATTGGTCTTGCTCGCTCGAACGTGGCGAATATCTTGAGATGCATTCTCCATGGTTAAAAAAAACCTAAGAAAATACGAAGTACAGTAAGAATGAGGTAAAAAACATATGCAATGTGGATGGAGAGGGATTTAATGCAATCATAAAAGCCCTGATCGAGAGAGCAGCACTGATTGCTCACTTCCTTTTGTGTTGTTTATATATACATAAGGATTCCTCTGTTTTATCTTTAGATGAGTCTGTTGCTAAAGACAGCAATTTCTCTGAAAAGAAATTGCTATTCCTATTTTTTCCCCTCTCTCTCAGTTCAACTGCACAATTCTTTCTGGAAAGGGATACCTCTTCACCTGCCAAACATCAAAGTGTTTTAAGATAACTTGCTGAAAACATTTGGATTAGATCTTCTGGTTCCTTCATGCAGCCAGTCATATCATTTGTGGGTGTGGGTGCAATTGCCAACATAGTCTTCATGCTAGGCTGGAAAGCAATGCTGATGTGTAGTCAGGAGTATCCAGGATTGCTGGAATTTTAGACTGGCTGACAAAGGCTCCAGGCTGTTCTTGCTATTGAGAGGTTCTTCCTTCTGATCTGCAGATTCTGCATAGGAGATTTTTTGTTTTGCTCTGCAAAATCTTCCAAAAATGCCTGAGACAAACTATTTGTTATCTGTATCTTGGGGATACATCAAGGTGGGTTTAAATAATGAAAAAGAAATAACCAAGTTGCTCTATATATGTCAGATTAAATATACTTTGTGTTACTATATCTATATATATATATCATAAACAGAAAAACAGGTTTATCACTAATCAGTAATAAACTCATACTGGATTAAAATCAAATAACTGTAAAATGCTAATCGGGTGGCATATAAACTGACAGCACTTTTATGTTGAATACGAATGTATATAAACTATATAAGCATGATACTGTATTAATGTTCCTGACAGAAATATCTGCAAGTTGAAATTGCCTTTATATCATAGGTAGAAAAATGACAGACATATGACAGGTCTTTAAAGGACACCTAAAAGTATAAAATCAAAAACTGCTATAAAAAGTGTAATTAACTTTTTTTAAAATGACATTTTAAACCTTAAACTTATGTAACTGGATGATTGCATGACAACTAGGAAATATTTTTTTTATTTGTGTGTAATATATTTCTGACTGCCTTGCTTAGTCATGCGGTATATGTTCTAATTAATATGGATTTTATCCACCAGTAAGCAGACTGTCTTAACCTGAATTTTTATGTTTTAATTACCAACAGTTCAAGAGAATGTTAAATCGGGAGCTGACACATCTTTCAGAAATGAGCCGATCAGGGAATCAAGTTTCTGAATATATTTCGAATACTTTCCTAGGTATGTTAGTTAACACTGGATCTGATTCCTTGTAAAAACTCTTTGAGAAAACCGTGACTCAAAACCAACCTCAACATTTCAGTATCTTTAAGGAAACACTCTAGTAGTGAAAGGATCTCTTTTCAGAGAAGGAGATTGCGGAAACGGGAAGTTATCTAGGAAGCTATAAAATTAACAGGGCAAAATGTGGTGGAACAAATTCTTTGATAATAACCTTTCCACATCTGCCTGCTCTCCAGCTGAGAGTAATTTAACTCTGACTTTCAAGAATTCCCAGCTCTGGGGGCTAAGAAATGCTGAGAATCGAACTCCTCTCTGAAGAGTACAAAACTATGGAAGGTTCTTCAGTGTCAACCTTACAGATGTGCATACCATAACTACGTGTCCATAAGCTTGGGCAGTAACATGCAGAATTAATTATAATGTAACAGTGCAGACAAATATTTAATTTGTTAAATTTATACAGCTGCCTATCTCACTTCCATGAATCTGTGTGGCTTACAGTATTAATGTTAATAACAATAATATTTACAAGTAGAGAAACATTGAGGAAGATTGTTACTTAGCAACCATTAATGCTTTCCAGGATTCTGGAAAAGGTAGAGAAATGCTTGCTTTGCAAAAGATTGTTTTCTCAAGAAATTTAGAGCAGATAATCATGGATCGTTTTGGGCTAGTCATGGTCTCTCAGCCTCTCTCCCCTCTCACATTTTATTATTGGCCAAAATAAGTGGAGGGAATGGTCAGTGTACTGCTGAGGTTCTGAATAAAAAGCAGGATATAAATCTAATTAAAAAAATAACAAATGCATTCTTCATTCTGTATCTGACAGTTTTGAAAACAATTCTAAAATTCTATGTCTGCCCATTTTCAAAAGCTTGTCAGGTACAAACTAATCTATTTTGATCTAACCCAATGTATTTAATAAATATTAGTAATTTTTATCCTTTTTAAAATACAGACAAGCAGAATGATGTGGAGATTCCTTCTCCTACACAGAAGGACAGAGAGAAAAAGAAGAAACAACAGGTTATGACACAGATCAGTGGTGTAAAAAAGTTAATGCACAGTTCAAGCTTGAATAACACTAGTATTTCAAGATTTGGTGTGAAAACAGAAAAGGAAGACCATTTAGCTAAGGTCAGTATAATTCATAATATTTGTATTTGAATGCAAATACATATGTAAACTAAACATACTGTATTAGTCATACACCACAAATCCTTTTTACTTTTCCATCTGTTTTGAGGAGACTGCTTTGCAAGACAGAAATGGTAATAGTAACTTCCTCCATGGAATATGTTGCTAATTACTGAAAATAAAACTGTTGAAATTAATTTAGCTAAAGGGAACAGTTTAATCTGTTTCCCTCTCCTCCCCCAATGATCTTAGCAATTTTCGGCTGTGTTATGATGAGGAAAAAATTTACTCAAAGATTTAGATATAGCTTTGGAAAATAACAATGCAAGTGGCTTAGGACAAATACATTCTTAAGAAGAAAGTTCTAATCCTAAAGTGTTAGAAACGATTGGTAAGAGGAAAAAATATATTGATACAATTATTTGGAAGACTTCAAATTAATTTCTGAACTATCCCAGCCCTGAAACTGGTATAGATCAACTCCCAGTTAAACCGTTTCAATGGGAGGGATAAGGAAAAATGGGAGATGGGGAATGTCACACTTTCAGAAACTAGTTAATATAAATTATTTTTTCATGTACCATATTTTTGGGATATTTAGGACTGTAGTTAGAATTTGTATCCTTAGGATTTAAGGAAAAAGTTATTTGATACCTCTGTATAAATGCAGTTATAAACTACATATGGTTCCATTTCCTTGTGATGGCATTCTGCATTCATTACTATTATTATTTTGTCTTTAGGAGCTAGAAGATCTGAATAAATGGGGGTTGAATATATTTAATGTTGCAAGATACTCACACAGCAGACCTCTCACTTGCATTATGTATGCGATTTTCCAGGTTAGTAATTGTGTTGTTATTATCATTTTCATCTTCCGATTTGCCACATTTTTAAAATGGCGCAAACGTCATCTCTTCTCAGTAACGAAGGCTGTAGTATTTTAACCATAGAGTATGACTACTTGTAATTTCTATTACTCTGAACAGGAAAGAGATCTACTGAAGACATTCAAAATCTCATCAGACACCTTTATAGCTTACACGATGACTTTGGAAGACCACTACCACACAGATGTAGCTTACCATAATAGTCTCCATGCAGCTGATGTAGCCCAGTCCACTCATGTTCTTCTCTCCACACCAGCTTTGGATGTGAGTTGTTTCCCCCCCATCCCTGACAAAATATATTTACAAAATAATTTGCTTGCATGTGGTAATCTGTCATAGCCTCATGCTTTAACTAATAGGCTGAATGTAAAAACAAGTAAAATTTCATGCACCATTCATTTGCTTTGATACCTCTGGGCAAGTTCCTTCACACAAGGCAATTGCATCAATTAACTGATTTCTAACCTGTTACATAAAGAAAATAGGTGAGCGTATAGAATTTCAGTGTAATCTGCCATCTTGATGTAACTCCATGGATTGCTTGAAGTGAATAGGACAGTATACGCAATCCCATAATACAAGATTACAAAACGTGATGAGAAGGAGACATTAATTTCCCAAATCTTCTGTTGTACCCCATTTAATGTTTCTTTGTTCTCAGCAATCACACCCTTCTGCAAGCTCACCTCCTTCCCAAATGTATACAATCTCTTACACTCCTTAATATGTCTTTATGTCATCTCGCTAATATAAAAGCTAGATTTGCACTAAGTAAGGTGTATTGCTTAGTTTAGATTTAAGTTATGGTTAAGAGTGTAAATGTGGGTTTATATTTTTAAGATAATATCGTATTAACAGTCTCCTGTGCAATATTCTGCATTTTTTTATATTTAAATACATTAATGTGAGATGCAAAACTTACATTTTTATTTTGTACTGTTTTGCAAAGGATGTATTGGAATTACTGCATCCCCACAAAAAAAAACTATATCAAAACATAAATACATAGCCAAATGAACTGGCAGTAGCTAATAATTAAAAAAAGCCATTTCAGTTCTTTATGTATAGTTTTAATTTCACAATTTTTTTTCTATGGAGGTTGTTAATAAGTTAACAGATACTTGATTGAACTATGTTTATCATTGAAGTCTGTGTGCGGATCTTTTCTGTTTCTAGGCTGTATTCACTGATTTAGAAATTTTGGCAGCAATTTTTGCAGCAGCAATTCATGATGTAGATCACCCTGGTGTCTCCAATCAGTTCCTTATTAATACAAGTGAGTTCTGTGTTCATTTAATGTGCACTCACATACACACACAATGGGTATGATTAATTCTCATGAACTCTCTTATTAAGAATAAAGAAAATCTAGACTACTCATTTAAGAAGTGACATTGAGAATATCAGAGTTCACTTGCCAATAGAGGCCTCATCTGCACATTACAAAGGTTTCCCAATTTTTATGCTATTTAATAATAGTACACAGAAAAAAGCACAACTAACCAAGTACATAATCAGTAAAATTATGCTACACACTGGGAGTTTATCTGAAGTGAGTTAAGAGTATCCTAATGGATTGATAAACGAAGTTTTACAGTTATAACCAAAGCCTTTTGAACTCTGGCTGCTGGAAAACTAGCAATAAGCTAAGACTGATTTTGAGATTCCTTTATGCTGGGTGGGATTTGAACCCAGATTTTATATTGCATAGAGCTTTGATTTGATCTTTAAATGTTTTAAAAGGTAATGTTAATTAAATAAAATGTAAAGCCTGCATCCTATTAGCTGGAATGAATGAAAAGAACATTAATTATTTGCAATTATATTTTACACAATTACCTTAGTATATAGTGTATGTGTGTTTGTGTGTGTAGTCAGATCTTATTAAACAGGTGATATTTAAACTTTTGTGGTGGGAAATTACTTTTAATTAACAAATTCTAGGTCTGAGGCCTTTTATTTCAGGTACCATTGAATTCTTTTTAAAAATCTTCAAGAATTTTAAAGAATTCTTTTAATTATTTCATTTATTTTATTTACACTGTCTTTTAAAATAAATTTTCAAGCATAATGGAGGATACCTTAGCTATAAAAGCCATTGCTTAAATATAATGTCATATGGTACTTAATGAAGTCCTTTTAAATACATCTCTACTCTCTTATTTAGATTCTGAACTTGCTTTAATGTACAATGATGAGTCCGTCTTAGAAAACCACCATCTAGCTGTCGGCTTTAAGCTTCTACAAGAAGAGCATTGTGACATCTTCCACAATCTGACCAAGAAACAACGTCAAACTCTCAGGAAAATGGTGATAGACATGGTAAGAATGTGATTCTGTATAACCGTCTAGCTGTTCGTTAAAACAGAAAATGATGCTTTGTTCCTGAAAACAAAAAAAATAAAATAATCTTTCTCCTTTCATGTAGGTCTTGGCAACAGATATGTCCAAGCACATGTCACTTCTGGCAGATTTAAAGACAATGGTAGAAACTAAAAAAGTTACAAGTTCTGGAGTCCTCCTGCTAGATAACTACACTGATAGAATACAGGTCTGTTTGGGAAGCTTTCTTGCTGTCATACTTTCTCTCTCCCTCCCTCCCTCCCTCTCTCTCCCCCACCCCCTCCCTTCCCTCCATCTCCTCCTCCCCCCTCCCTCTCCCTCAATCCTATGAGCTTCCCATGTGATATATTCTTGTTCTGGTGCAGGGAACTAGTCTTTCTGTAGCACATGTATATTTCTTTCAAGGAAGACCACTTTTAACATAGCAGTGAATAAGGCAGTGTTTGAATAAAGAAAAGAGGATTGAAAAAAATACTTTGGAATTTTAGAGGGAATCATCTGGATACTACTGAGGCTCTCCCAGTGTAAATGTCTGCCTATGTTGTTAGGATTGTTAGGGATGGGATTGAACTGATAAGCACTTTTGCGTATTGTAAATAATATAATCACACAAATTACTCCTCAAGGTAAGAATTTAATAGTCTCTGGTGGCTTGAATTCTTCTTTCTTCCAAACTATTTGGAAGAAAACAAGATCTTACAGCATAAGGAATACAGTGTACAATTTAGAGTCCCCTTGGATTAATAGTGTGATAAATGTTGTGCAATGCACATGTTCCTTACATGTTATTGATTAAGTATTTAGTCTCGGTAGGAGGAAATGTTAACAAGGATATTTTACTTAAAATAGGGAATTCAGACATATTTTCTCTATTTATTTCCCTATTTAATGGTGATAGACACAGGAACATTTACCTCATTATTTTCCTGTATTGAATCTCTCTATGTTTTTAGAATAAGATGCATATTAAGATGTCACTTCAGGAAAATATTTAAAAGAACATCAAATAGGACACAAAGCAGTACAAATGTTAGAACAGATTTCTTTTCTCTGTGAATCCTTTTTATTTTATGATTATGCAGATTCTAATCCTTTGTGCTTCATGCCACAGAATACCATTTTCAGAACAGGAGAAATTAACTTGGTGGCAATATTTAGTGCAGAAGATACTTGTTGCTCCCCTGTTTAATGGTAACCTGACTGATACAGATTTCCCATTTCTAACATGGCAATAGTTAATCATTAAAAGCAAATCCATTTAGTGTGATAATAGTTACTCTTTTGTTCATAAAAATGTCCTGCATAGAAAGAATTAAACTGAAGAAATTTGCACCAACCTGGAACAACAATCCAATCCAAATATCTTTAAATTATATCTTTTCATTAGTGTGGCAAGATGTCTTTGGGGCCCTTGTGATGCTTAGTTAACGTGACAGTAATTTGGCTCTCCCATGGTAATTTGGCTCTTATAACGCTGTTGTGCAGAAAAACCTACTAGCTTAAAGAAGAAATAAGTACAATGTCAACCCGTACTATGCCTCAACCCTGAAGCAGAACAGAGATTTCGTCCACAAATCCCAGAAATAGAGGGAAGAGAGAGGGACTGAGAGAAATACTTTCTTTGGTATTAGTGGCTGAACACTGTGGAATCAGAGTTCAGGCACTAAAAAAGCTATTTTTATTGCTTCTCTCCTCTCACTTCTGCCACTGATGGCAAGAAAAGCCAGGGAGAAAAGAGACCTTTTCCTCATACTTTTTGTAACTAAGAGGGAGCAAATGGATCTTCTGTATCAGCTCTCCAATCTTATGGCATAATTCCTTGGTGGGTTTGGAGAATTGATGGCAAAGGAAGCACAATGCTCTGAGGAAGTGGGCAGTTGTATTTGGAAGTGCTGTTTCCTTACGCATAAGCTTGCCACCAGCTGGTTACAAAGATGGAATGTCTTTTTGGTTCTGCTTTTCCCATGCCAAAAAGCAAACGCTTCTGAAAAATCAGTTGCCTGCCATAGCCTTCATGTGGCCAATAGGAGCAAAGTAGGCGCTCACCTTAAAGTTTCCTCAGAGTTTACAACTGACTTTAGCATAGCTTCTGCTGGCAAAAAACTTTTTTTTAAAATCACTTTCGAAGTAAAGGAAGAAGAAAGGTAGAAGCTTTCTTTCAGAGTAGATTTGGAGTGAAGAAGACAATGTCTTTGTGTCCTCAGCAAAAGGCTCATTGCAGAAGTGTTCACACTGCAGCAAGCAGAATATGAGTTCTAAGAATTACTGCAGGTAATCCTCCAGTTTAAAAGAGATTTGTCAGGACAAAAGAAACATATCTAGATAAATGCGTTGTACAGAGTTCAGTGGACGATCAGATACCACTTTGTCTACGCCATAACTCTGGACCCATACATTCTTCATCAAAGTCATGAAGGCTACATGGACTTATTTTTCATTATATATATTTTTTATTTTTGTTATACTTTTGTTATGTTCCTTATTATAGTTTTCCAATTATATTTTATCTTCACAAACAACTGAGAAATACTGACCAGCCCATAAGCACGAATGAGATGAGATGAAAATAACCTTAAACTATCTAGTCATAATCCTAATCATTTGTCGCTAGATTACTCTGACTTTCAGTAGGAGGTGCCAGTGCCGACAATTGAAACAGTTCATTAATCTCCTATGTGGACTTGTACAATAAGACATGAGAAGAATAAAACTATTTAAAGCAGTTTTCTACTAAACAAAATGGTAGATACCAATTTAAGTAATACCTTGAAGTTATGCTTGCATAATTCAGGTGACCAGTACAATTTGTAACAGTTCATTTATTCTGCATATCTACAGTTGACCTTCCTTCAAATAATATAATATGTCTCTTGATATGAACATGTACTTTAGATATATTTTATAAAATTTTCTAAAACAAATCTCTTTAATCAAAAAGTGTATTAATGTGAAACTGCTTTCAAAGCACCAATAAGTACAAGGACAAAATGTTGCCCTATTTTACATGATTGCATTAGTCTTCATGTTATAATTTTTGCATTGCAGGTTCTCCGAAATATGGTCCATTGTGCTGATTTAAGTAATCCTACAAAATCTCTTGAACTCTACCGTCAGTGGACAGACAGAATCATGGAGGAGTTTTTCCAGCAAGGGGACAAAGAACGGGAGAGGGGAATGGAAATCAGCCCAATGTGTGACAAACACACAGCTTCTGTGGAGAAGTCTCAGGTATTTGACTTTTCTCTTTTTGATCTGTCAGGAATGTTCCAATTGATAATTAATAATGTTGATCTATCACCGGTAAGTCTTAGGGAAAGACATCCCTTTAAAAAAATGTCATGCTAAATTCCCCAGAGATTTCCTGTCTTTAGCGTACTAGATAGATTAATCTCACCTTTTCAAGTGCCTTTTGCAGTTTTGTAAAAACATACCTGCAGCATTATAAATAATCCCTCTTCCAAATCCCACTGGATGATAGAGGATAATGCAGACATTTTCTAACATCAGCACAAGGATATTTTGTCAATAGAAGGCAGTCTGTTTGCCATAAATCCTACATTATGCTTCTGGAAAACTCTGAAAGGCTACCTGCCCAGCATTTCAGTGATGGTGCTGCTTCAGATAAGCTGGATCAGTATGTGTTCTTAGCAAAGGCCAAGGTTAGGCAACTTTCTGGCTGGCACCATTGTTTCTTCTAATATAGTCAGCAAGTAGCAGAGATTTCAAGAATGGAAAGAGTAGGTCCTCTTATTCCAACCGCTTATGTTTTGAGAAGAAACAGGATGCAGCACCTTTCCTTCGTTAGCTGACAGGACATGGTTTTCTATTCTCACTTTTTCATTTTGCAAGGAAGTAATCAGTGATTACTTCAGAGCCATTTTCATGCTGTGGTTAAAATGTCATGGTTAGACTGCAGAGGCTTCCTTTGTTTGAGCCACTGGGAGACCTTTCATCAGTCTCTAATCTTACTTCTATCTGTATACCACCAAAAGTCTCATGTCTGTAACCTTTCGTTGGGCAAAACGTTTGTGATACAGCAAAACTTTTTGAACCAAGCTATCTCAAACAGACTAACTTATAAAATCCATCCAAAAATCCAGGGCTCTTGTGGAATTGAAATTTGGCAAACTTTGTAAAATATTGAGTGACGTTAAAAATTATCATAAAGTATTTTATGACATGCAAAATGTTGTAAAATGTTCCCTGTGGCCAGCTCCTGAGGTTTGACCGCTGCACAGATCAGCATCGGCTGCTTTCAAGACAGATTCATCTCTGAATATCTCTTGAATTTTAAAGGATTTTTCCAGTACATTAGAAGCTCTGCTATTGTTAAAGGCATTGAGGAATCTGATAAGGAAGTATCTCTGAAGCAACGGCCTGAGGGATCATGTGTTGTCTTATGTAATTTAACAGAGAGGATAATATGAAGGGACTAGCTATAGTGAATTCTTTTAATATTTTTGAAGATGAAGTATAGTAGTATTAAAGAAAAATAATATAATTAACTAGTATCTTCTGTAATTTACTTTGTGCGTTTTTTTTGGGGGGGGGGTGTGTTTGGTTGGTTTTTTGGACCTGAGTTAATACTGTAAAAATTAACTCTCAACTTAGTTCTGGAGGTTTTCCTTAAATGGATGTAAAGAGCCATAATCCTCCATATTCTGATAACCAAACAAAGTGATTTCACTAAAAAGTTTCTACCGAGTATAAGTCACAGGAACTTTCTGTCAATTTTGGCTTAAGATACACCTCAGCAGTTACAATAGAATTGTACTGGCTTGTTCAACATCCTGTTGTGTCTGAAGGAGTCAAATGTGAGTTCCAAACCAAACATCCTAGTCAGAGATGGGTTCCTTTGAGAACGATTTCCCTGTTCCGCTGACTTGCCACTCAGCGGTTTTTGGAGTTAAGCAAGGAAATCCAGTCAGACAAGAAACTTTTCCGTAGCTTTTATTGTTCATTCACTTTCCTCCATCCAGTTCATCCTGCTTGTCAACTAAGAAGTAATGTAATCCCAAGCTTTATTACTTAATGGATAATACCAGGCACAGTCATTATTTCCCCTTAACGTCATACATTTGTCCACTGAAAGATTCAAGTATGTTAACCATAAATAAATTCCACCAAATAGCAAACTAAACAGATCCCAGAAAAAGTCAGCTTTTTAACACTCACCCTAAAAATCACACCAATTCCAAAGTTTCAGTGAAGTAAGGATTTTCGTCAAAATGTCATAGTGTACCAGCATTTTTATCAACATTGTTTAAGTGATACTTAGAGGAATCGTATTTCTCCTTTAAAAAAAAAAGATACCATCAGTTTAGTGAGATGGCAATTTTCATTGAAGTGCATTGAGATAGTAACCACGTCCAATAAGCATTTCTTTTATAGTTAGACCTCTTTGATTTATACATTAAACCAAATAATTTAAATGTTACTAGGTTCTTTCATAACACACTGTTTAATGTGATGGGCTGTTAACAGCTTTTTCCCCGAGTCCTGATATCTTAAAAAATAGTTACTAACCAGTTTTAATTTTGGAACCGAAACTTAAGAACTCCTCTGTGTTCTTCCTCCTCGGAGGAGGAAGGCATCCAAGATTCACTTCAGCTCAAGCAGGCAACAGATGCCATGATTTCCATTACATCTGAATACCCTAATAATTAAAAATAGCTCCCACTTGACAGTACCTTATAGTTTCTTCATATGGAAATACGGCTATACAGATGTTTCTTATATAATTGCCATAAATTATATAGCAACAGCGTGACATGATTAAAAAAATAAAGTGAACTTACTGAGCAGATACTTGCTGCTACAATAGTGACAGCTTTTTTATGTATGAATTTTGTTAGAAGTGTTTTTCAGGGCGAAGCTAACTATTTGGGCTTTGATTATTGGATAGAAAGAGCCTTGATCTTGGCCACGCTGAGATTTAGATAATAGGTGGAAAAATCAGTGTTATTTCCACTGGACATTTGATTCTAATGTTAGACTATCACTTTATGATTGAAAGTTACCAACCCAGAGCTGCATTTGTAGGGGAAAATACATTTTGGAAATACAAGTGCTCTGGGTATTGATCTGGAAAGAATCATGGCAATAGCTGTCAGTCAGGAATGCTTCCATTTAGCTTTGCTAACCCAATATCTGCATCCCTTCCCGAAGAAAACAAATCATGCCTCAATCACTCCAGATTGGACCATTTCAATGTGCTCTATAATTGCTCTTGAATAATACCCGGAAGCCTCAGCTGGTACACTTATCTGCACTCCTAAAACAACACATGTTGCATCCATGCTCTGCAAGCGCATAGATTGCCAGTGTGCTTCCAAGTCCAATTCAAGGTGCTGGTTTTGACCTTTAAAGCCACTCACGGCAAGGGGCTGGGCTGTCCGAGGGATCACCCCAGCCCTTCCCCATTAGATCTTTCAGAAAAGGTGTCCTGCAGATATCATCAGCTAGGGATCTTCATTTTGGGGGTCCCAGGAGATGCGTCTTCCCTGCCTTGGTGCCAAGTTTTATGGGGGAGGAATGTTCCATAAAACTTGGCACCAAGGCAGGGAAGATTAGCTTCATCGCCTTTGATATTCCAGAAGACCCTTAAGACTTAGTTATGTCGTAGGCCTGTGACTTCCAGGGAAACAAAGATCTTCCTTAGATAGCTCCATTGCTAAGCTGGGTATTTTTATTCTTTTCTTCATCTAGGGTTGTATTTCTATTTTTATAATATTTACTTTTAATGTGATTGTGTGTGTGTGTGTATCTGTGTAGTTTTACCCATTTGTTGTGTGCCACCTAGAGCTGCCTTTAGTAAGATGAGTAGTTATATAAATTTGAGCAATAAATAAATCTGGCCATAATGATCCATGCCCAATATGTGTTCCCAAATGCACAGAAAGCAATATTCTTTTTTAGTATCAGCATTCTTGTTTTGGCAATTCCCCTCCAGACAGGTTAGATCAGCCCCTCTTTACATATATCACAACAGCAGAGATTATATGATCCCATCTAGTTTTTAATGGTTTTTAGTATTCACTCTGTTTTATCCTTTAAAAAAAATTGAGTGGTTTGTTAGATAAATTGCAGCATGAATAAATACTAATATAATTTTTAGATGCTTTAAATGTAAAACTGAGAAAACATTCATAAATATTGATTGTAAATAATGTTTCATTACAAATTGATTGTACTTGTATTGCAGGTGGGATTCATTGATTATATTGTTCATCCACTTTGGGAGACCTGGGCAGACCTTGTACAGCCTGATGCTCAAGATATTTTGGATACCCTGGAAGACAACCGTAACTGGTATCAAAGTATGATCCCTCAGAGCCCTTCCCCTCCCCTCGAAGAACGCAGCCAAGACTGTCAGGGCCTGATGGAGAAGTTCCAGTTTGACCTTACTCTTGAAGAGGAAGACTCTGATGGGCCTGAGAAAGAGAGTGACAGTATCCATTATTACAGCAGTACCAAGACCCTTTGCGTCATTGACCCAGGAAAAAGGGATTCCCAGCAGGACGCTAATATAGAGATTGTGACAAAAGATGCATCGCCGATCGATACTTAACATACTGTATCCATCTTGGTGATTTCATTCACGCACATGCAGATTGTCTCATGTGCTGTAGCCTGAAAGTCTGGCTCTTAGGCCAGCACCTGTTATTGGCTAGAAGACTTTCCAATTACTCGAGATTGGAGTCAGGATTAAAGAGTGTGTAATGACTGCTCAGGAATTAACAGGTGATATCTACTGCAGCTTAAGTTGTATCAGCCAAAAACAAAATACACCTGGTGATAGGGAGGCAGTGTGAGCTGTTACTGAACAAGCCCGCTAGGGAATGATACACAATCATAATATTTTCTATTCTTAATAGATTCTGACATCCAGTTCGGTCCAACAGCTCAAAATACTGTTTCGTAATTTTGCATTTAAAATTTGTGCACCTGTCTCAGACCCGTGTGCCTTTTTTATAAACACTTCCACATCTTTTTGAGACGCCTACTAAATACACAACAAAACTTGTTTGATACCAATATATATTTTATATTATTATTAATCCTGTTTAAATGAAGAAAGTCTTCCTCTCTACGGGCAATACTTGTGTTTTACCACAGTTTAATTGTTTTGACTCACTAAAGAAAGCAGGGTGCCCTTCTCCTTGCATTATTGCATCACTGGTCACTTTATTAGTCCCACAAAATCTAAGTTTCTCCTGTGTTATTTGCCACACATGAACAAATGGTTTTCCATTCAACTGTTTTTGACTTTTGTTGTACACAGGATAAAGTAGCTTTGCATTCTCATTAGACAATGCAGTACGCATAAAAACCAACACGTTGTAATATGATGGACAATCTCCCGTTTAAAAAATTAAAACTCAGTAGAATTTTTGTGTTTGGTCCTACTGTGCTTTCCCCCCCATTCTTCATGTTCGCTAGGCTGAGACCTTCTCCTCAACTTGCCTTGAGCTATTACACGTCCAGTACTGTTTATAACAGTGTATTTATTATGTATTGTATATAATGTAATGTTTTGTAAGTATTAATTTATATAAATTAACATTGCCAGTCGGTGGTGATGTTATTTGTGTAGAAGACTCTGAATGAGAGTTGCCTTTCTTGTAATTTTTTTGTACCGCATAAAATGGAAAGAACCTGAGCACAGTGAAAGAGACATATATGGAACCCAGAAAGGGCATTCAAACATTGGCTCCCATTGGATTTCATTTTCATTTGGATTCTGGAAATCGTGGTTTGGTAACTGGGGAGGATTTGGGATAGTTTGTTCAGCAGAAATGAACTGAAATGTTGAAAAGGACATACCCAGTAAATGCCACAAAAACCTTCTGTCATTTTCCAATTTTTAAAGCAGCCAATGTGAGTTTCTATGACAAAATGTGAACTGATACTATAATTGTGCTGTGAAACTTCTTCCAACAAAGCTTGTGAGGCATGTATACGGTGCCGATTTGTAAAGCTATGTTTCAAGCTTTCAGTCCAATTTGTGACTAACTAGTCGATGAAAATAGCACAGCTGTGCATGATACATGGGTTTATATGTCTGTTGAACACTGCATTGTTCCAGGTGGTTATTTTATTGTTTGAAAGTTTCACACAATGTATGTTGTTATAGTATTATATATTGTGTTGAGATGCATTCTGAAGAGATTTTTATATGAAGTGAATAAATGAAAGCATGATTTAGTCTGGACTTTCCTGGATGATGTTTTCAGGTAAACAGACACAAACCCCCAACTTCCTTCAATCTACTTTAGTTTTTATATGCTTATTCAAATATAACATAAATACATTCACTTTAAAGTAAATTACTTACATTCTTATACTACTGATATTCAATATTAATTAATAGATTTAAAATGAAAAATAAAACTTAGAAAAAAAGATAACTTTAAGGACATTTTTAAAAATAATTTTATATTCAAACTGCAAGTAAATGTCTCCATTATAATTACTTTACTTCTGTATCACTTTGGAAGAAAGTCTTACTTAATCTAATGAGACATAATCCAAATTAAATAGATGGTAGGCCTTTAACACTCCATGAACCTGATTTACTAATTTATTTGCGAGAGCTCCTGATTTTAAATAATTAAAGTTATTTAGGTACAAATAGAGATTATGGTTAACCAAATCAGTTACAAAGAGCAAATGTTTCATTTGCCTCAATTTCAAAGTATATGTAATCAGTTATTAGGAAAGAAAATGCTTGCATTTTTTTCTAATTTTTTTATTCCATTTTTATTTTTATAAATGATTCAAGGCAATAAATATACCTCACACTCCTACCTTCTAACTGCTGTACAAGAATCTCTGAGGTAAGTTGGGCTAAAAAGGAGTGACTGGCCAAAATCAACCCAGAGAGCTTTCATGCCTAATATACACACAAACACACATGTCCCAAATTGCAGTTAATAATGTCCTTAGCAAGCTATATACAGTTTATATAACATACATACATATATACATATAAACTATATATAGCTTGCAAAAAACTTCTAAGAACATTATTAACTGCAATTTGTGGGACTCTGAAGTCTTCTGCAGTGCCTATTACTGGCCATTTTAGAAGCAGCAACTTTCTTAATTTATATAACAGTGTCGTGCATATTTCAGCTCTAGCGATAGAGATATGTAAGCATTTAAGTCCATGTTTGCAAAGTAGTAACAGTAAAAGACAAACGTGCAATTGTTGTAGATAAACTGGCAAACCTTTATTTCACTTTTTAAACATTTGGTAGCTTTTAATAATCTATTTCAGAGTTCTGGACTGGAAAGCTTCAAATAATACAAAATGCCATAGCATAATTAAAGTTGTTACCCCAAATCGGTTGTTTTTACAGGTGTCAGAACACTGAGAATACATCCAGACTACCATAAACCAAACATTCCTCTCTCTGGCTGAAGAATAAACCAAGGCCAAGAATCTAATCCCACTAGTACTTCACCCAAAGTTATCGCTGGTTCTGCCACAATGAAAATCCCCTCAGCTTCATTCCATACAAAAGGAATTAAAATAAATTACCAGCACCATCCACATTTGGCATATTTAGCCAATATTCTTGTTATGTGTTTGTCCAGTCATTTGCAAAGTTTAAAACAATAATATTAAATATGCACAGTTGCTGTAGGAAAATGCTTTGGTTGCAAAGCCTTTCTTCTGTATATAAACCAGAGGTGAAATTCAGCAGGTTCCAGTAGTAAATTGAACCAACCGTAAATTTTCTAAGCAGTTCAGAGAACCAGTTGTTAGAAGAAATATCCTTTTGTTTTTTTCCACTTTACAGGGTTAATCCTGTCAGGAAGGCAGGAAAAAAACATTCTGGTGTTGTTTCTAGCCTAATTGCCCTGCTTACAGAGACTGCCCACCCAGTCACATGCCCCCCCCAGCCACGGCCACAGAACCAGTAGTAAAAATAAATTGAATTCCAACACTGATAATAAACACACCCTAGTAAGCAGTCGGGATGAAACAAATGCATGTTGGTAACTTAGAAATCAGATGCTTTTCCCGTTACTAAAACCATGGTGGTACAGAATGACAAGATTTGGACGCAGAACTATTAATCGCCATCAGGAACCAAGTGACATGATAGCAGTGTTCCAATATCTAAGGAGCTACCACAAAGAAGAGGAGGTCAATTTATTCTTCAAAACACCTAAAGGCAGGACAAGAAGTAATGGATGAAAACTAATCAAGGAGAGAAGCAAGCGTAGGGCAAGCAGAGCCAATAAGTAAAGGTTGCTCTGAGCTAAAAAGCCAAGAAGAGGTGTGAGGCCAGAGTTCCTTTCAGTGAGAAAAGATCTACAGGATCTGCAATGATGCAGCTTTGTAAGGGAAAAAGCCAACTTTGTTATGGTTTTCAATAAACCAGCACTGAGCTTGAAAGAATTGGATCCGGCTCCCAGACAAATTTATGTCATAAAACAGGAGAAGTCTATAGTTACTTCTGATGTCTCTAGAATTTAGAGGCACCCAAAGTATCTTCAAAAATCCAGCTAAACAGGCAAATCACAGCCTCTCCAGTAATGGAATAAAGTCCCACTCATTTCACATAACCAATGTTTGCACAACACTAAATCAGAACAAACTGCAATGGTAGCATTCATACAACATGCTAAACCAAAACCAAAACCCATTATGCTTAATTCAAAAAGGTAAATTTATTCAACACGGCAAGCCAGCAGGTTCTTGCCAGCATGTGTTTACTTTTGTAGGAGACATTAAGTGTGATCCTTACCAACAAAGCAGAGTCTAAGTCATGAATAATAAACTATCATGGCTATATTCACGCAGGTCAAAACCTAATTAGATTGTCATTATCCTTGGGGGGGAGGAGTTATGTTGTATAACTTTGAATTAATGTTTAGTCTGAATAAAATATGAAAAGACCAGCCCCTGAGCAAGACTAACTTTGAAAGTACAAAATTAATCTGAATTCAAGTAAGTAAATGAACATGTACATAGGGTATAACTCAGAGGTGAAATTCAGCAGGTTCTAGCAGGTTTGCTAGTAGTAAGTAGTAAATTTTCTAAGCAGTTCGGACAACCGGGTGTTAGAAGAAATCTCCTTTTGTTTTTTTCTACTTTACAGGGTTAATCCTGTAAGGAAGGTAGGAAAGAAACATTCTGCTGTTGTTTCTAGCCTGCTCTTTATTGCCCTGCTTACAGAAACTGCCCACCCAGTCACATGATCCCTCCCCAGCCACGCCCACCAAGCCACACCCACAGAACTGGTAATAAGAAAATTTGAATTCCACCACTGGTATAACTTAAGTCAGTCTTCCTGAAAAAATACCTTTGTAACCGAGTAAATTCACTTATTCTTGTTCTATCATCCTACCAGGCTAGCAAAAAATGTTTTGTACAGTTGCTTTAAAGTTTTCACTGAGATAGAAAGAAATTATATCTATTTCACAGAGGTTAATTACAGACAACCAACTGCAACTGCATAAAAATAGGAAGGACAATTGACATTTATTTTGCAATGTTTGTTTTCTCCATAGTTAGAGTAGCTATCATGCTAATAGTTACTCCTTAGCAGCAAATTAAATCATCATTAATATTATTTCCATGTATATTTTCATCTTTTCAAGATTGGCAAGGTCAAAAAAAAGGCACAGCAGGGATCCTAACAATTTTCTTTTTTGCTATAGAATACAATAATAGAATCTTGAATCCAAATTTCTCTGCACTTCCTCTTATAGCAAACAAAATTAAGGCAACGTTATTTTGATTTTCTTTCTCACACTTTCCTCTTATTCAGAACTAAGATTTTTTTTTTTAAAGTTCCCCTTTAACGATTCGTTTCTTCCTCAGTCAGAGGTCTACATCCCTTCACCTACTCTGAACCACATTTTAATTAATATGCTGTGTGAAGCCAGTTTGTGGTTAGTGGACATGAAGTTTGAAGTAATGGAATATTCTGAGCTTAAGTGACCCTGAGTAAGTGTATATTTAAACACTATTATTATAAATAGAAACCCAGTTGTACAGTTACAGTAGCACAACTACTGTATAAAACAGGCTTCTCCAAACTCCAAATGGAATTGGATTTCAACTTGTGGAATCTACCTATCAATCATAGAGGGTTTGGAATTATGGGAATTGATCCAACACATTTTGGAGATCATTAGCTGGTGGAAGCTTATATAAAGTTTAAAAAGTGAAATTTACTCATCTCAAACAACTTTGATACATCTTCCTCCACATTTTCCATCCTGATAGAAACACGGTTCTACTGATACTTAATGTCATCTTATCATCAGTAGATGTTCCTAGCAGGTAGCAACAGCAGCCAGCTAATGTTGAAGGACATAACTGGGTATACCTCATCATCCATCTTACTTTCTTCGCTGTCCTCAGGTGCCCTGTTGTCAAAGTAGAAGTAAGAGTCAAGTCAATTGGATTAGCTTCCCTACTTGAGAGTAGGAATGCCAATTTGGCATTTATTAGGAGTAGCAAATGCCTCATTATTCCTGACAATATCATTCAAGTCAATGTTGGCTCACAATGACTGCCTAGATGTTTCCTTTGGGAACATTTTCAGCAGTGTTTTGCCATTGCCTATTCCTGAGGCTGAGAACATGTGACTGGCCCAAGGTCACCCATCAGGCCTTTGTACCTATGGTGAGACTCATGACCTGCTGGTTTCTCACCCGAGGCCTTAACCACCACAACAAACTAGCTTTCTGGGATTTATATAATGCTTCTGAAAGTTTAACACAGGCCAGTCATCCGTTTAATTCTTGTATGGATTTCTCCTTGGGTCTTATCTTTTCTCTGCCTTACTGAAATCTCTTCTTTAAATGCTGAACAGCAGTGATTTTTAATATCTTTAAAAGAGTAGAAGCTTTTTCTATAGTAGTGTTCCTTAGCCTCAACAACTATAAAGTTAAACTAGAAAGTTAACTAGAAAGTTTTTTAAAGTTGCTACTAGGTTGAGAAAAACAGATCTATAGCCTGCAACTATAATAGGTACTCTGGGAACAAAAGGTTTGTTTAAAAGACTATCCCCTGATCCTTAAAAAAAGTTTTGAGTTGTAGAAAATAACCTTGAGGGCAGATTAAGGAAAGACAGGTAGAAACAAGGTTTGCCTTTGGGTAAATGAATATTTTGTGGTTGATCATAATGACCATAAAAGGCCTTTTGTGGACAAGGCATGTTTCTGTGCGGTAGCTGTTTTGACAGAGCACTCATAACCAGCTCTCCAAATGTCAAAAAGTTCTACCAGTTGTCCCCGATTTTTCTATTCTTTGAAGCATACTATTGGAGACAGATTTCCAGCTGTTCTACTGTTGTTATCTGGTAATTCTAGTAGAGAGAGGTATTTTAATATTTCAAAAGATTTATTTTTAGACATAATTTGTTTGTCTCCGTTTAAATCAATGATCGCCTGTCTTGTACCTTTGGCATTAGAGTGCATTTTTGAAAGCCAGCGTTCCAAAATAAAGAGAACTTTCAGGGGGTCCCTGACATAATGGGGGGGGGGGAGCTTCTATGCTTGGCAGAGTAAGAAATAAACATGATTCATAATGAAAAGCTACTTTTAGAAATACAGTCTGATGTCTAGCCACAAGGTAATTAAGGACCTCTGAGCCTTCCAGAAGAGTGGCATTTACGCTGAAATAATCACAATTACAGTACAAAATAATGACAATGAACCGCCACTCCAGCAAAGCAATTGGGTTTGTTTTTTTTTTAAATGTATCCCAAAAGAACAAAAGAAATAATTTCCTAACAGATACAAACTCACAAATGCAGTATAAGAAGTGTTTGGGTGAAGATGCCATGAACAGATTGGCTGATTATGCTATGACATCCCCTGGAAAATTCCTCAGTTGGCTTTGGCCAAACTCTTCCATAA
Source organism: Myanophis thanlyinensis (assembly GCA_017656035.1). Classification (NCBI taxonomy): domain Eukaryota; kingdom Metazoa; phylum Chordata; class Lepidosauria; order Squamata; family Homalopsidae; genus Myanophis; species Myanophis thanlyinensis. The sequence goes on along the minus strand of JAEANM010002606.1, from coordinate 785 downwards.
CAGAATGCAGGCCAACAAGAAAGACGTACAGTAGGAAATAGTAATCTATGCAACAACAAAAATGGATCTGACAATAACAAGAAGAAAAATAAGAGGGACTGAAAAGCAAAGTTTGGGCCTTTGAATTGCTCTGAAATATTATGAGGGATGAAAAGACATGATAGATTAGACTAGAGAATGAATAGAAAGGAAAGTTGCCACAGTTGTGATGGCAGATATGGACAGGTAGAAGGAATGGGACTGGTACCCCCAAAATCAAGATGGTGCCTTGCAATCAGACATTTCAAGACCCCTCCCCCTGGTGTGTGTGTGTGTGTGTGTGTGTGTGTGTCATTCTTCTCTCTTCCTTACCACAGGCTGGAAAAGTATAATCTCCCTTTTTAAAAAATTCCAACCAGCAGAAAGTAAGAAGGAACGAAGATCAGGTCATCTTGATAAGGCCATCTCTGCTTGCTAAGAGTAGCATTGAATAAGTGCCCCCCCCTTCTGTGCTAGGCAGCTCTTAAAAAAAAAACCTCATAGGGATTTAATTACCACACAATATGCAGTCCAGGAGAATCTGAAGAGACAAAAAAAAAATAGGTTGGCAAGCATAACTGAAGATTCAAGCCACCAGCTTCTCTCTCAAATAAAGCAAGATACCAGAGCCACTGTTGCTTTACTTTAGTGGTGTCTTTTGGATTGTGGGTCTCCCAACTTCCCCCCTGAGCTCCAAAGCTAATGGTGCAATTGCTTTCTAGCATAATTAGAAATAATTTTTTTTAATTTTTTAATTTTAATTTTAT
>JAEANM010002605.1:0-24140 GCA_017656035.1 Myanophis thanlyinensis | reverse complement strand
GACGGGAGGTTACAAGGGCAGAAGTGACTGTGCGAAGAGCGCCCCGATCCAGAAAGGGCCGCAACTGGGCGATCCTTCGGACCTGACAAAAGGCCCCCCTGGAGACGGCTGCAATATGACAGCCATACATCCAGGAGGACACCCAAGTTGCGAGCCCTCTCCGTGGGGGACAACATTTCGTTCCCCACAGCCAGCGATAAAGTGAGCTGGCTGTATCTGTATTTTGTTTTATATTGCATCATGCTTGTGCAAAATGACACATGTGAAGTACACATTTTACATATAGGGCTAGGCATTTAATATATCCATTTTTGTTTTTCCTTCTCATTCAGCTGCTGCAGGTCTGACAGGGCCAGCCTAGTCATAAGGCTCCATGTGGCTTCCTTAGAGCAGCTGGCTCTTTTCTTCCTTGAACTGACTCACTAGGCTGGTCAAGGAGAGAGTCATGTGGCTCATACTGGCTTCATGTTCCACTTGGTTCTTTTATGATTTTGGTCTCTCATATTGCTGCTGAATCCCGGGACTCTCCAGAGGCTATTAATGGATCAATGTCTATGTGATTGAGATACTCCCATTTCTACTGAAGTCTCAGGCCACAGGGATGGGCTGGTGTTGACATATGGAGTGTGGTAATTTGAATATAAGAGGAGTAGATGGTAAACACCATGAATTAATGAAATAATAAAAAAAGATAGATGCTTGATAGAGAGAAGAGTTCTGAATGAAGGTGGACTGATCTACTGGAGACATGACTCTGGTGTGTGTATGTATATTTATATGTATATGTACATATGTATATGTAAATGTAATCTTAATATAAAGCTGATTATCTTGGAAGCAACCCTTTCAGTTCTATTAAGAATACAGTTTGGAAACTGGTCTTTAATCACTGTAATTACATCATTTCCTCCTAATTATATAAAAGCTCTTATAGAAGAATTTGAGGAGGCTCTTGGACAATTTGAAGATTGTTTATTTCCCCTTTTATAATTTAAATTGATAATTTTCATGCAAAGATGGACAGTGTTAAAAATAAATTATCTATACATTTAAGCCTGGAGGTCTATGGAGATTCTCCGTTATCCAGGTCATGATTGTTTCAAAGGTACTTTTTCAAAAGACATCTGGCCTTTCTTTGTTTTTCCTTGAAGACATTTTGTTTCTCTTCCAAGAAGCTTCAAACAACAAAGAAAACAAGTCCAGTTGCCTTTTGCAAAAGCATCTTTGGGACATTTAAGTCTGGAGATACTGAAAATATTTCTTCCCAAATATTTTCAATTTCAAATGACATATTTATTCAGGTCTCAAGAATACTGTTCATCCTGTGTTGTTTATAGTAGTCACAACACAGGGAGGAATAATAAACTTGTCAACACCTTTTTTTAAAATAGGGAACATGAAGGAAAGGTAACGCCTAAAGTTTTGCAATAGGCTAATGGATACATGGAACATAATATACCCCATATTACAATAAACCACCATCCTCTGTTGTTTCATGAGTTTCTAGGTATTTGTTTGGTATTTGATTGTCAATGACCTTTAAGTTTTCTTTCTCACCTCAAGGGCTATTTCTAAGGCTTGCTTGGTGATGCAAGGCTTGAAAACAGTAAAAAGATAAAGGTTTCCCTTGTCCAATCATATATGACTGTAGGGGGTGGCACTTATCTCCATTTCTTAGCCTAGGGAGCCAACATTGTCCAAAGATACTTCCGTTGTCATGTGGCCAGCATGACTGTATGCCAAGATGCATGGAATGTTGTTACCTTCGCTCTGAAATGGTACCTATTCATCTATTTGCATTTGCATGCTTTCGAACCACTAGATGGGCAGGAGCTGGGGCAAGTAACGGAGCTCACCCCATCACATAGCGCTTGGGTCTTGAAGCTGGGCTGTCAGGGTCCTTAGGCCATGGAAAAAAGGTATAGTTCATCAATAATTGCAGGCTTACTGAAATAAACTTATTGAAAGAAATATTGTAAGGGAAGTTATCCATGTCAAACAAAACGGAATTAAGTGAGCTGCTATTTTAGTCCCATAAAAAGGCGAACAGGAAGCATTCATGCAGAACGGTGCAGAACATCTTCCCAACTGGAGAATTGCTTTTAACTAACATTAAATGAGGCATGCATATAATTGGTTCTCCACCATGGTTGCTAGGGTACACTTTGCACTTTAACTATTCCTTGTTTTACATACTTGTGATCCCCTGCTTTTGCTGCTTTCACAATCTAACCTCTTTGCTCAAAGTAGGATCTGTAGATACAACATCCTTATTAGATAGTTGCAAGAAAATGGCTAGATTTTATTGACATCAACAAATCACCAGGCCTTGATGGCATCCATCCAAAGATGGATGTTATTAAGGTGCTTACAGCCAAGATTGTGGACCTCCTAACTAAAATATGCAACCTGTCTACACTCTGTGGTTGAGGATTGGAAGGTGGCCAACATAACTCCCATTTTTAAAAAAGGGTTCACACTGAGATGCAGGAAATTATAGACCTGTCAGCTTAACATCTTTTCTGGGGAAGACAGCAGAAACTGCTGTTAAGGATAAATTTACCAAACTTAGGGAGACACAGCCTTATTAAGGAATATTGAACATGGTTTCAGTAAGGGGAGGTGCTGTCTATCTAGCTAACTGCTATAGTATTTTGAGAATGTTAATAAAGGCATGGATAAGGGCAAGCCAGCAGATACCATCTACTTAGATTTTCAAAAAGTCTTTGATAAAATCCATCATCAAAGACTTCTTAATAAGCTTAACAACAGTGGAACAAAGGGGCAGATCCTCTTTTGGATAAGCAACTGCTTAAGAATAGAAAACCTATATCTATCATTGTGAGACATACACAGTACTATATCATAATAAAGGGATTGAACTACTGAGATCCTGCATGGTTTTATCCTAGGATCAATGATTTTTAACTTTATAAATTATCTGGAATCAGGTCTGACAGGAGGAATAGCCAACTTTGCTGGTGATGCTATATTGTTCAGAGTAGTAAAAACAATAAGACTGCAAAGATCTCTGAAGGAATTTTGGCATGTTAGAGCAATGGGCATCAAAATGGCAGATGCTATTTGACATGAGCAAATGTAATATAATGCACTTTGGAGCCAAAAATCCTGCATGCATCCTGGAGATTGAGAAGTTCCCAAAAGCTAGAAAGAACAAACCTTTGATTCCAGTGACCAATTCAGACTGGATCCAAAAATCCCAATTACTCACACAAAGTAATGGGATCAGAACTAGCTGTGATCTCCAAAATAGGCAGAATTACTGTCAAGAGGTAGGCAGGACTACTGCAAAAATTAAATTTGATTTAATTTCATTTATTTAGCATTAAAAAGAATGAATACATGCAATATCCTAACTCTAAATTTGTTTATTTTTTTCTTTTAGTTCACATTAAAAGTACATTTAGAATGAGCCCTGGAAACCAGATACATGGGCTTTGGGAACATGTGCATTTGGAGCTCCAGGCAGTGTATCCCTACATCAGTGTGTCCTTTTCTTTACTTACCGGTAAGTGTCAATAGAGTAGTCAAGTGATCAGCTAAACAGAGTCTGCAGTCACAGAACTATACATTTTCAAGTGAACGTAAGTCAAATTCACGAGAAGGACTAAGATTGCAAAAGCAGGTAAACATGCATGGAGACATGAGAAGAAAAAACTGATAAAAGAGAATATTTGTAATTCAGGGTTAAACTAGGGGGTTCTTGGTACTCTCTGAGTTTAGTGTTTTTTTTGCAGATAATTCATTATCAAACTAGGTAACGTCATTGCTTTATTGCTTCAGTGATGATGTTACCTAGTTTGGTAATGAAACATCTAGAAGAAAACCATCAAGCTCAGAAAGCACCAAGGACCCAACATTAGAAAAAAGGCCGTTGTCTGCAATTTTATCTCTGCAAAATTTCATGTCTTCTGAGAGCTTGTGTAACATGGGGAAAATCACTTAGATGAGTGTAATTAATTAAATCAAATGCATGTATAGACATATAAGCCCAAAGTCTATTATCAGAACCATCTCATAAATTTGCAATGGAACATGTTTTTCTTTTTTGCATCTGGCATTCCCAAATTGCCCTCTCCACTTGATTTATGGGAGATGCTTCCTCCCTGTTTTAGAGTTTCATTGCTTTAGTTCTCCTTTTTAGTTTCTGAAGGAAAACAGGCCCACGATGTAACCTGAGCTCTATTGCCTATAAGTAACTTGAGATCCTTTATCTATGAATATGTATGCTTACATCACACAAACTTATGCATTAGTCTCTCCCATCTTTCTGAGATATATAAATGTGAATACATCCCTTTGTTGGATTGGGGTCTCAATATTCTTTGGAGGGAGTCCCATCAGCACATTCTGTTTAATAGACATTGCCTTAAGCCTTGATTATTTGCTTTGGAACCTGTGTTTGATTTCACAGCAAATCAAGTTTATTCTCATGATTTAGACACCAGCCGTATGTTAATACAGTACAAACTGAGAATGGAGTGGGTGTTTGAGCAGCTCCATTACAGTGTTGGCTCATACTCTAATGATGTTAGAACCTGAAAATGTGCCTTGTCAAAGTGTAGATTATCCAAGGAATTGTGTCCCCAAATTTAAATTTTTTCCTCAAAGATTGGCACCCTGAAATAATGTTTATAGTTATTTATCTATTAACAGTACTTTGTGATAAGTCAATATGGTACAGCACTAATATCCACAATGCATTCCTTTCAATATCCCTACTGGCAAAGATTTATTTTGCTCCCTCTGAGTATATCCCTCTACAGTGGAAATAGTTTGAGACCCCAGGCTGCAGGTAGCTTATGAAAGCCTTGGGTATGGCTCTCAAAAGTTACCCAGGAACTTGCCAGCAAATGGCATCTGTTCAATGTTACAAAAGGAGAAAATTACACAGAGTTACGTATAGTATGATTTACTTAACTGTTCTATTACCTACATAAATTGCATAACTCTGCGAAAACAAAATTTTGCATACAGTTTATATTGTATAAATTATGTGTGTGTGTGTTTATATATATAAACATCATGCCATAGTAAAGATAAATCAAAGACAACCCTATTTGTTTTAGACCTGGATCCATTTTCACTTCATTTCAGAAACACAACTTCTGATATTCCCTTAAAAAGGTCCAGCACAGCTCACAGGCAGTGGAGAACATGCTAAGAAAACGTAGGTTGTGGGGAAAAATTCACGTGCACAGTTGTACTTCTGCATTTGCAACAATATGCAGATAAAGGCTTTTATTGGCATGGGATAAGATTTTGTGTAAATGGCTCTACACCAAGCTGCTCTAATGATGCAGCTCCAAGTTCCAGCCACTATGAGGAAGCAATTGGAGAAAGATACTTCCCCTTATTATTTTTTGTTTTTATTACAGATTACAAAGGATGATTCTTAGTTTACAAACACATGCTGTGTACGGTAAGTTCCAAGTCATTCAAATGAGTGAATGAGTCAATGAATCAGTAAATCAAACTTCTTCTTTCGGCTGTTCCCGTTAGAGGTCGCCACAGCGAATCAACTGCCTCCACCCAAGGTAAATCAAACACTAAAGCAAATAAAGAGACAGGCAACCCAGCCAGCTGTTCTGTTTGGTGTAGTGTTTCTTGTCTAGAAACTAAGAAAACTTTGGGCCAGCCCTTTTCTCTCAGCCCTAGGAAAAAAGTAATGACAACCCCTTTTCAAAAATGCTAGTAAGAAAACTGCAGCAATGTGTTTAAGTAGTTAACAAGAATAAAGGCTGACCTGAAGAGGAGGGAAGAATAAATTCCTATGAATGGGGCTATAACTTCTTACTTTTCGAAGGAAACATTAGGCTTTGGCTTAATGGTTTTAGGCCCTTACTTAGACATAGTTCAGTAATTTATGTTTCCAGATGCACAACTGACATTTCTGCCCTTCCCTGTAGAAATTTCATGCTTTAGAACAATTTGCAAACATTTGAATTACTAAAAGAAATTAAATGCTCTTCATTTCTGCATTAAACTCAAACCATGACACCATGACATTTCACTTCTTTGTTGTAATGCAAAAACCATTTACTGCAGGATATACCTCTTGTCATCATAGAAAGGAGCATGATTTAAAAATAGAATTAGAAGAACATCTACGGTATGTACAACCATCCACATTCCTGGCTTGTCATAAATGCCATCTTCTGAAAGCTTTTCCATCAAATTTAAGTATTGTGATAGTTGTCGCTAACCTCTCTCTCAAGCTCTCCCATTGCTTCAAAAGGGACAACATAGGATCAGCAGTTACAGCCATCCGCCATATGATATTTGATGCTACCAATGTACAATCCTTCATGTTTTGCATTCCTTCCTAAATTATGTGTTGTTTGTTCAGATTAGCATGGTAGTATAATTCCTTATGCTGGGTATTTTCAGTTAGTATCTTCCTTCCCCAGAGTCTATACCAGTGGTGGTGAACCTTTTACTTACCAAGTGCCAAAAAGTTCACGCTTTGTGCATGCCATCCACACTTGTGTGCGACTCCTCCATATGCGCTACAGGTGCAACCGCGCCAGCTTTTGCAGGTGCAATGCACGTGTGCTGCGTGCAGGCATTCAACGCACACAGGAGCAATTGTGTGTGCATGCACAGGAGAGCTGTGAAGACCAGCTGAATTTCCTGCTGCAATCACGTGCATGCACAGCGGAGGCCCAAAGACCAGCTGGGTCTCTGCAATCGTGCATGTGTGCATGCGCAATCGCATGTGCATGCTCAGCTAGAGGTAAGTTGGCCGACAGCTTGTGTGTCCAGCAAGAGGGCTCTGCGTGCCACCTGTGGCACCCGTGCCATAGGTTCGCCATCACGGGTCTATACATACAGCCGTACATAGACCTCAATCCATATAAACATATTAGTGCAAGTGTCTAGGTATGATTTTATAGAAACTTATTAATTTTGATTTGGCACAACAGCTGTTTACTAACTGCAAGGTCATCTTTGCAGCTCACTGCGTGCATCTTCATGCATGCCAGAACATGATGGGTTAATTAAGCAGGCTGGTGCCATTGGCAGAGATGTTTTGCATGTGAGTCACATACTTACACTTGATTAGTAGGTTTCAGTGAAGGTGAGACTCCAGTCCACCAATTTCAACTGAGCTGAGAGTAGCATAATTCTGTGGGTCTTGGTAATTGACACTCTCCAATGAATTTATTATGCTAAGACTGACCCTGTTTCCAATTGCTTCCACAGTCTATTTGGAGAAGAAACACAGGATTTGGCTACAAGGCTTTTTTATTTTTAAAACACAGCAAAACAAGAAAACATAATTTGGATTATTCCCCCCTCCCCAGAAAATATTTGATGCGCAAAGGATCTCAAGCCTTCTTAGTCTGCTAGAAAACTGGCTTACGTCTGGATTTACTTCTAGAAAGCTTGTGTGAATCTTCTTATAGGAACAGAATATATAATATATTCTTATATATTGTTGCTACATGAAAGAGGATATATTAATTGATGATGCAGACAGATGTAATTAAGCTCTTAAAACAACTTTTGGTTCAATGACTCTATTTTTTTTTTCCTGATCCTTCCCTCGAGGAAGACTGCAGTAGCTACATTTTCATTCTGTTTTCTCAAAAGCTGACTTGCTCACTCACTTTAAGTTACCTGTCTTGACTACCAGGAGTCTACCTGCATCTCAAATCAGCAGAAGAGAGGCTGCAGTGGGTCATCTGATATGGACATGGAACCACATCTGGCTCCTTTCTTCAGAGCAGTATTTCTCAACCTCAACAGCTTTGAAGTTCGTTGATTTCCTAAATTCCCCCCAACCTGAATGGTTGCCTGGAAAATCCTGGGTATTAAAATTTACACAACTTAAAAGTGGCTGATCTTGATAAACATTGCTTTGGATTATTTTGAGAATGCATAATTTCCAGGGCAGGATGTCACAGCCACAAGAGGCATAGATCATCAATTCTGTGCTCCAATGTTTTCAGAATCATATCGCTCCACTGAACTTCAGAATAATAGGAAAATACAAAAAGCAAAACAAGAAAGTGCCCTTTGAAACAGAATACATATTCCAAGGCAAGGGAGACCCAAGAGAGAAGTTGATATGTTTAAGACTGCAAAGTCCAAATAGCCATAAGAAAGGTATATGTTTATGCAAACCTGCCAAGCACTTATTACACCCTTGTGCATGATGCTTGTTTTCTATGCAGGTACAAAAATGTTTTGTTTTAATCTGACAATAATTCAAAACCCTGCTGTGCTGTATCTTTTTATATAGCTACCGCAAACCATCTCAATCATAACTATATGATGTCACACCTCTGAACAATAGATTACATTTATTCCAAATATCTAGAAGGCAGAAGTCGACAGTGCTTGATTTGAATAATAAGGCAAACTAGCCTACAACACTGGTTCCTCCTAGAATAACAAGATTAGTTTGATTTAAATAATCATTGATTAAAATATCAGGAAGCAGAAATTAAGGCTACCCCATAACATCTCTTTTCTTCAGTGGAAGTGTGATTTAAAAAAAAAGGAGTGTTCCATGAATCAGTATCCTGTATGGAACTTTTTATTCATAAACAATCAGGACCAATTTATAATTAAAGCAAAGCATAGCTTAAAGCATAGCAGAGGATGAAATCTGATACTAGAGAACTAAAACCAAATCAAGTGGATGAATAACAGATAAGTGTGATTGTGGTGTAGAAAGTTCAGTGAAGATGTAGACACACCCACTCAAAAATAATGAAAAGAGCAGATTCCACTAGGAATTAGTAACAGAAATGAATTGGCCGGAATCTTGGATTGTCCAAGGACTGCTGAGTTGAAGCTCTGACTTGTATGTCAGCCACCATAAAGAAGACCCTTGGTTTTCTGACTTTGCTACTATCACTTTGGAACAGGGAAGGTCCAACCTTAGCAGAAGACCAAATTAAACCAAGAATCTCACAGGAAACAGGTACTGAGACCAGGCAGACTTGCTAGATTCTGTATAGACAGAGAATAGATACTGAAAAGCAGCCATTCTTGGACACCACAAGGAAGTAGTTGAATCTGCCAAATAAAGGGAATCTGGACTATAGGTTACAAAAGCCCAGTTCAATCCCCTCTCATTATTTTTTGGATCCTCTAATGGGGAAAAATGAGCAGTTACATATTAAAGCAAAGATACATGTTAGAATATTATTAAAATGGATTAGCATGGCATCTCTTCTTCCTCAAGTGAAATAGTAAATGTCTGATCTTGTCCGCCTTGCCAGAAGCTTGGAGAGGAATTATAAAATTATAAAAAAGGGGGTGGAGATGATGGGTAGGAATGGCAACCAGGAAACAAAATCTTATCAGAAAGGGCAAATACTTGGAGATAATTGTCTAAGGCGGAGGCTGACTTGTGACCACAAGGGAAGGCGTGAGCATGTTTTCTGAAACTCCCCAAAGAAATTTTCAATCACACCCACTATTGATTACCTGTTTTGCCCCCAAGCTAACCAATGACAAAGTGTGAGAAACATTATATAACGTCTTAAATAGTGCTATAAGAAGTAGAAAAAAATACTGGTGGAGAGAATAATGAATTGTATCTGTCTAATTCTCTGGCTTATGATGAGTGTGGCATTGTCAGAAATGATTGTGCCATAATTAAATACAAGTGTGAATGGGGCTTAAGTATTGAGATCTTAAAATGAATGTTTCAAGTTTAGGAAAGGTTTAAACCCATCAAGGGACTAAAATTAAAATGTTGCTTGGCTGTTTTGAATTTAGAAATTACAAAGTAAATTAGGAGATATTGTAATATATTCAGAATTAAGCAGTGCAATATTAGATTTATGTACAGTTCAAACTCACTTGAAGATACAGTACATTAAGAGAAATAATACCATCAGTATTTTAAGAAATACACACTTTTCATACTTGTATATAGTATTTATTTGTTGGTTTGTATCCTGCCATTATTATTTCTACAAACAAGGCAGCAAACATATCCAACACACTCAAAAGTGCCTTTCTAAAAGGAAACTGAGTTATAATCCCACAATATCTATGAAAGCCATCTGGGTAATCTTGGGCCAGTCACTCTCTCTCAGCCCAGGCTTATTGTTATGGGGAAAATAAGAGGAAGAAGGTGTGTTGGATATGTCTATAGAGATTCTCAATCATCCTAGTCATGATTGTTCCAAAGGTGCTTTTCCAAAAGGCAACTGGACTTATTGGTTTTTCCCCCCCTTGAAAACATTTAGCTTCTCATCCAAGAAGCTGCTTCAGTTCTGGATAAAAAGCAAAATGTTTTCAAGGGGAAAAAAAAATAAGAAAGTCCATTTGTCTTTTGAAAAAGCACCTTTGGAACAACCATGACCGGGATAATTGAGAATTTCCATAGACATATCCAACCTTCCTCCTCCTATCTTCCCACAACAATAAGCCTGACCCAAGATAGAATGACTGGTTAAAGATCACACAGCTGGCATCCATGGCTATAGTGGGACTAGAGCTCACAGTTTCCAGCTTTCTAGTTTGCTGCCTTAACTACTAGTTCAAACTGGCTCTGCTAAATAAACATTTTTAGCCAGTGGCATCTGCAGGAATCGTTCTTGTCAATATAACCAGACAAGTGATGCAGTGTCACTGCTCAAGCTGTGGCCCCTTTGTACACATATGCAACATCATGAAGTAGGTACAAAAGGGGTGGGTCTTGCAACACCCTACCATAGAACTTCTTTCTTTCACTTGTCACCTTTGAGGCTTGCAGGTGCAAAGTCTCTTTTCTACTAAGGAATCGTATAAGAGCCATTCCTTTCTAGTTGCCTGTTGGATGAAGCCAAGGAATTGCTTGCCTGTGTTTATTACTATGTAGTGCTAAAACTGGCTTTTCCAATTTGGTGTCCTCCAGATGTACCGTAATTAGAGAGCCAGTACAGAATAGTACAGGTAGTGCTTAACTTACAACCGTAAGTCAGCCTTATGATGTTTTTTTTGCATGGGTTGTTAAGCGAACACACACAGCGATTATTAAATTGCCACGGTTGTTAAGCAAAGCTGTTGTTCACTATGGGCCAGTTTTTGCTGGAAACCAGAAGTAACAGTGTAAATTGCAGTAATGTGAGAGTGGGACCTTGCAAACCGCAACATGTGGGCTGGCTGTTTGAACTTTGGAACCAGGTCATCAGTAGCTTTTGGGGAAGGGGTGTCCTTTGTAACGAAATAGTTGCTAAGTGACTGATCATAAGTTGAGGACTACCTGTAGTTTAGATTTTTTGATATGCGCCTGGGAGGCACAATTTCCAGTTCCCACTCAATCATTGAACTCACTGGGTGTCTGTGGATTAATCACTTTTAGCTTACCTATCTCACAGGCTATTGTGGAGATAAAGTTAGGGGAACAATCCTTTCTACTAGACATACTGCCTTGAATTCCCAAAGAAAAAATTAAATATAAGTGCAATCCATTAATAATTAGAATTTCCAGACACTATAGACATTCTGTTGGGAATTCTTCGAACGTACAAAACAACCAAATGAAAATAAAAGGAGAAATCAATCATGGAAACTTAGAACATAGCAAAGCCTTCCTTAATTATCAACTGGAGCCTTAAGTCTGAAGTCTGGAAAGTTTCACGCATATACATAGTACTTCTTGTAGATGATTCAGTGCTTAAAGCCAAATATTTTATGTTGGCATTTTTTAATTAGATGGGTGGGAATCTATGCCCTACCTTTTCTGTCTATACATTTGCAAAGACATGTGCCAGGGTATAATTCTGTGAATTGCCATATTTCACTTTTGTATGGTAGTGAGAACATATGCATCAGATAGATAAATCTTAAGGTATTTTGCAACATGCAAAAAATGAGAATGAGAACAAGATCTTGTAGTGGGCAAACCCTGTAACTCTATATAAGCAGTAGAGTTGGTTTGTAATACATGCACGCCTATTTTTCATTATTTTAGAGTTAAGTGATGTATTATACTGATGAATGCCAGCACTATGTATAGGTGTAGGAGATGACTATGCTGAGCTGGAAGGAGGGGTCAAACAGGTCATCAGTCATGAGTCCTTTTGCACTCATAAGATCTAAGTCCAATTACACCTTGAATTCCATTGTCTCTTATCTATGGCCAATTTGCTTTGACTATTATTAGTTCATATTCTGGTAGAGAGCTTATACTTGAAATAAATCTTTACTCATTTGAACTGCCTGGATTTTCTGATTTCCTTGGCGCCCCGACAACAGGTTGCACAAAGCATGGAAATTAGGTGATGCCCTACATATGTATGAAATAGCTCTACGTTCTAGCACAACATAGAAATTACAGTATGTTTATAAGGCTATATTTGTTTTGCTCAGTATAATTTATTCAGGCATACATACAGTATAGAATTGTAACCATTACTATACATTTTGAAGTAATTCTCTAAGAATTGATGGATTGCTGGATCAGAAAAAAATATCTGCTCTTTCTTTTTGTCTCTGGCAATGCATGATTTTGGATTTTGGACACCAGCTGGGTTTTTATAGCTATAATTGCTCTTGATTGTTCATAATTTGTGATACGCCAAAGAAGAATATATTTTAAAATGCAGGCTGAGTTGTAGCTCCTGAAAAGATTGATTGATTGATTGATTGATTATGTGTCAATATCAGTTCTTAATGATCACTTAGATCAGGGGTCTCCAATCTTGGCAAGTTTACAACTTGTGGACTTCAACTCCCAGAATTCCTCAGCCAGCATGCGCTGGCTGAGGACTTCTGGAAGTTGAAATCCACAAGTTGTAAACTTGCCAAGATTGGAGACCCCTGACTTAGATAGATTTTCTCCAGGATGAACTGTCCCTAATCTGGTCCTTTAGGTTTTCCAGCAGTGCAGCTGGTGCCAGTGTGGCTGAGCCCATCCATCTTCTCCTAATTGACCTCTTTTTCTCTTTCTTTTTTTCTGGAAACTTCACAGTACTATAGCAACGTGTCTAATCCTTAAAAATAATGTCTGAGTTCTAATCAAGTGGTTTTGCATATTTCTTTTTTCTTTTTACTTATTCTTTCATCCAATTTATACAGCTGCCCATCTCAAATACATATATGACTCTGGGCAGCTAACGAACACAATGCAACAATTTATAAAAGTAATAAAACCCACATATAAAAACTAGACAACAAAATGAATAACCAAAAGTAGTTAGCATCCATCACTAACAATCCATGCAGCCACTTCACAGGTCCCTATCACATTACTGGATCCCAAAATCCACTGCCAAAACCACTGTAGGGTTGGAGCCAGTAGGGTTGGGGCCAATCTGATCTCCGGGGGGGGGTGTGATATCCCACAGGGTGGGGGCCACAGCAGAAAAGGCTCTTCAACTCTGCAAAATACATTCACTCAATTTATATGCACTGTATTAGAGCTGGGTTTCTGAACCAAAGGTTATGTGGAACCGTAGAGTTCTATGAGACGTCATTAGGGTTCCCTGAGAGATCATGGTTTATTTTACAAAAGCAGAGACTGAACAGAAATCTCCACCCTCCATACCTTGGGTTGGCCCACCAGACAGTGGCAGGAATTGTGCAGAAATGTGCAAGTGGAGAGATAACTAAAGCAAAGCCCGAACTGAGGAGTGAGGAGTGAGTCAAGCCGAACTAAGGCATGAGCAAGGAATGAGAAGGAGAGGAGGAGAAACAGAGGTGAGAGAGTGAGTGTGAGAGAAAGGCGCCATCAGGACCTCCATGCCAGTGCTCTCCTTGCCAGCCTGCCTGTCTGTAGGTGCAACTGCCTGGGGGGCTCTGTCTCAGGGCAAGTGCAGGAGATTCAGGGCTGGGCTGGCCGGGCACCAGTGATAGCAGAAACCACCCACAAAGGTGGAAGGCGAAAGGGAGATGTCAAGAGTTTGCAGCAGCAAACACATTCAGAAGGACACACAAGTAACTGATTCAGCAGGCTTCATTTAAATAGAAGAAACTTCTCTTTATATATAATATAACATGAAGTAAATATACAATATCGCAAGCTTTTTCAATGTGGTAGAAAGAAGAAGAAAACACAAGCAGGGGAGAGGAGTTTCAGGTTCAGTTCAGAGCTCAGCACAGACTAGTTTCAGTTACCAATCTGCTCCCATTGGCTGATCTGTTGCTATGTCTCTCCCAGTCTATGAACTCTCATATACTGACAGGAAAGATGAAAAAGTTTCTTTATTTTTAATTGAAGGACACTGTTAATGCATATATACATGCCTACGCATGAAATAAATACAGGTAGTCCTCAAGTTACAACAGTTCATTTAGCGACCATCCAAAATTACAACGGCACTAAAAAAAGGGACTTAGAACCACTTTTCACACTTACAACCATGGCAGCATCCGCATGGTCTCGTGATTTACGTTCAGACACTTGGCTACTGGTTCGTATTTATGATGGTTGCAGTATCCTGGGGGTCATGTGATCATATTTTTGCGACCTTCTGACAAGCAAAATTAATGGAGACGTCAGGTTCATTTAACAATCATGTTAGTAATTTAACAGCTGCGGTGATTCACTTAACAAACGTGGCAAGAAAAGTCGTAAAATGGGGCAAAACTCACTTAACAAATTTCTCAATTAGCAACATCAATTCTGGGTTCTGTTGTGGTCGTAAGTTGATAATAATTTTGTAATTTCTGCCTACATTTGAGCCTGAATGTTCAGGGGTTCCCTGTGCCGTGAAAAATATTTTCAAGGAGTCCTCCGAGCTCAGAAGGTTGAGAAAAGTTGTTTTAAAGCAGGGGCCAGGAACGATAGGTCCTTTGTGACTTGTGGACTTCAACTCCCAGAATTCCTGAGCCAGGCATTCTGGGAGTTGAAGTCCATAAGTCATAAACCCCTGTTTTAGAGAATGAGTAGAACTGAGGTGGGGAAAAGAGGAGGGCAGAAGAAAGTGTTAATTTTACAAGGATCAAGGGCTTCTTAAGTCAAGCTCCAACAGTGTTATAAGGAGAGGAAGGCAACTAGTAGATCATCCTTGGGATGATCTATGTCTTAGGGGGAGCTATGTCTTTGGGGGAGGGCTTCAGAGCAGAGTTAGTAGGATCTTGCTTTTTCTCTTTTTCCTGCTTCAAGTAGGGCTGGCCTTGTCTGCTATGGGTAGCTGTGGACAGTTAAGCTCCCTGTAAATAGGGCCTGAGGGGTTTTGTCCTTCTCTGATTCAAATGTGCCTATCAGAAGCTGCGTTAAAGCAGATACCTTCTGGAAAGTTAGTTGCTGAATAAGATATTTCTCTGGAGCTCAGGGAATGTGCTTGCACAGTTAAATTAGGACTTTGCCCTCTGAAAGACAGGAACATTTGCAGTCCTTTTTGTTACACCCTGCCTTAAAAAAACAATGAACCAGGAATCCTTTGGCCCAAACAAGATGGATGCCTGACAAGAGGACAAGCTTCTGTAATACAGGGTTAGAGTTCGACTTGCAACCATTCATTTAATGATTATTTGAAGTTAGAATGGCACTGGCAAAAAAATGACTTAGGACCAGGCCTCCCACTTACAACCACTGCAGCGTCATGGCAGTCATGTGTAATGTGGATCAGTGCTGCCACAGTGTCCATTCACCTCCATGTTTTAAAGAATTCTTGGTAGTTGTTCTGTGAGGGAAATATCAAGGTGTAATTGGATAATTTAGACTGGAATATCTTATGTTGCAATTTTGACAATATACAAAATGTGATCTAGAAAATAATGTAATGGATACTTTTCTTCCTAGGGCCATATGGATGGGATGCAATAGTGGTAAGGATGGATACTGCTTTCCCCAAAGCAAACAAACACAAGGCAAGGTGTGTGTGTGTGTGTGTGTGTGTGTGTATGTATTGGAACTTAAGATAGTCTGTGTCATAACTTGGTTTCTGCTATAATAATTCTGCTTTTATATTCACTTGAGCTGACCAGGTATCTCTGCTTTTACTGTACAGCCTTCAGTATAAATTCTGCCTGTTCCCAGATTCATTTCTTTTGCTCCACCCCTGAAAATGAATTAATTGGACCTTTTCTGTAGTTGTGCTCCAATCCTCGCTGGAAATTCACTTTGTGCTAAATTTATTTGATAAATAATAAATTTGGTTCAGATCTGTTCTGGTGAGTAGACATCATTCTTTCATCTTTATGCTGAGGCCCGGTTTATTTTTCCCAGATTCTTAGATCAATATTTCTTTATTTTCTTTTTTTCTTCTTGCTATGTTGCTACTCCTGTGCCTTAAAGGATTCTTGTTTGGTTTGGTTTCAACTTTCTTGTTGAAGGCTTGAGGACCTCTTCCAGTGTTTTAGCTATAATAGCATCAAGCATGAATTTGAGGATGATGAACCTGTAATACTTTTAAAATGTAAAGATAAAGGTTCCCCTCACACATAGGTGCTAGTCGTTCCCGACTCTAGGGGGCAGTGCCCATCTCCATTTCTAAGCCAGCACTGTCTGATGACAACTCTGTGGTCATGTGGCTGGCATGACTAAAGGCCAAAGGTGCACGGAGCACTGTTACCTTCCCATCAAGGTAGTCCCTATTTTTCTACTTGGATTTTTTACATGCTTTTGAACTGCTAGGTTGGCAGAAGCTGGGGCAAGTAATGGGAGCTCACTCCGTTACACGGCAATAGAGGTATTCAAACTACCGAATTACCGGTTTTTCTGATTGACAAACTCAATGTTTTAGCCACTGAGCTACTGTATCTCCTTTGTAAAACCTTAGATGTTGTTAAATAACAACTACATAACATTTCCCCTAGTGTTTACGCATTGAACTGCAAAACTCCAGGCCATCATTAGATGGCAGTAAGAAATTAGCATCTCTTTGTTGCCATCTAGTGGCCACATGAATTTCTGAAGCCTGCATAATGGCAGCAAATTACCATACCTCTCACCTATGCTAGCTGGAGGTACTGTGAGTTCTGCTTTGTACTTCTGGATGCGTGTACATTTTCTGTCCTTGAAAAATGTTGGACACAAAGCTCATCCATTCCTGTAAATTGCAGAGGATGCAGAGAAAGCACAATAAGCAAAGGTAGGAGGGGACTAAAATGCTTTACAGTAGTTACTATCTTCTGTCCCCCACTCCATTTTTAAAAAGAAAAAAAGTTTTTTTTTATCTTGGGCAGTGTGAATTTTTGACTTGTCAATTCTTCTCTGAGGTATTTTACCTTCCAAACTCCAAGGACTGTTCTCAACATACTCAGGCAACCTTTTGTCCCTTCACACCTCTCTGAATACACATCTCTAAACCTAAACCAGCTGTTCGGCCTGAGTAGAAAACAAGCCTTATGTAGAAACATCACTTTTGAGGAGAGCAGTAAATTACCCCAAATCGTTTTACTGCCACAGAATTCCCAGTGGCTAAGTGTGGCTGTGTAGAATCAGAATGTGAGTGTTTGTGTTTTTTCTTCGGCAACCTTGTAATTTAAGATGATCTGTCATGACACAAGTCAAAGGATTACAAAGCAATTTCTGAGGCTATGCCACACATAAAGATAGCAGCTGTGGCCACCATGAAGGCATGCTCTCAGTGCATGTCTTTGTGCCCTCAGCAAGAGAGCAGCAGCTTTAATACATTCTTTTCCAAGAGCAAACTGCAGTCAAGCATATGGGTTTGTTTACAACTTGGGCATCCAAGAAAAAAGAAGTCTGCCTATACTTTTTTCCATTCCAGATTGCAAGCTTTGCAAAACCATCCAACACTGGCCGAGCATGATAGATTTAGTCCCCCACATCTGGAAAGCACCAAACTGAAGTAAGCTGACACACGGGGTTGCTTGCACAAGATGATTTTTTTCTCCTTCAGGCTTTTGTACTCATTAAGAATAAATTCACACATTGCTTAATGATAGTCAAACAAAACATTCTTTTGACATCTGAAGTCCATTGCTTATATGCGTTTACTGACTTTAGAAGTACTACTAAATATAATATGAATATTAGTTAGTGATCTCAGGCTGGACGTCTCCCACACATAACTCACAGTATAACCATGAGAAACTCATATGTTTGGTTTTCTTTTCAAGTTAATGCGTCTGACGTGTTTGAAGTCATCTTCAGAATTCTTGCTTGTAATTTTGTTGTTTGTTCCAACACAAAAAGATGACAACCCCACCCCCCAACAGATAATATTGCCAAGTGTCAGTATTCTGGCCATCTACCTAAAAGTAATATGCTTCCCATAAATATTCTTACAGAATTCTCTTTAGTAACACTGACTGAAATAAAAGGATGAGGTTACAAGTATCCAATAGAACTTCTTTTATTTAGAACTAATATATTCCCTTAACCACATAAAGCTAAAGACCCTCTGACTTTCTTTCCAATAGTGGGTATGTTCACTGACAAGAGAAAAGCTTGCAGTTGCTTATTTATACAATAGTCACCCGAATCTTTATTGGGCTGGGAATTGGGCTGTAGCTTGTTCTCCTAATGCTGTAATAGGGGCAGGCTTAGAGGTCAGAGGTTCACTGGCCACTGCAGAATCTTTTGGGATTGCATGATGAGGGGGGGCTGTGGAGTGGGAATCTATATAGATCTACAGTATCTTTTTATACATTGTGGCTGTTAGCAGGACGTAGTAAATCCAGTGAGCTAAAAACAAGGGGTCTCCAAATGTGGCACTTTAAGACTTGTGGACTTCAACTCCCAGAATTCCCCAGCCAGCAAGTCTAGAGACATCTATCAATCAGGCAGTAGTAATCTTCACAGCCAAGCTAGCCACAAAGAAACCTGGAAGTTAGGTTCCTTCTTGCAAGATTTCCAAATATGTTCTTTTCTATATTTCTCAGGTCTTTTCTGGTTTGTTGTTTGGGCATTTTGATGTCAGATAAAATGCTTCCCATTTTTACCAAAAATACTTGCAGAAAAGATTCCTTAGGCTGGGGAAAGAGGAAAAAGATCCTGAGTAACTCCACCTAAATTATGCCAGATATCAATTGATCTGGAGAATTTCTTTGACAGGCTTTCAAGATTCACTTTCATTAGCAATAAACTCCCCCCCCCCAAAAAAAAAAAAAAAAGATCCAAGTGGTTTTTGTTTCTAAGTGTGTGTCCTTTCCAGGACATGACAATATTTCAACTATGGCCAAGTTAATTGGAAGATTTCTTCCTTCAGTAAATGACCATACTGTTTAAATACTGTTAAGTATAGAGTTATATGTAAAATAATATATTCTGAGGAAGAGCGATCACTCAGAACATTAAACTCTTTCGATAGTCAGAATACAATCATTAAGTACCTGCAGTTCTTTGTTTTATTTTATTGATATGATTCCTACTGCTTGAAGGCAGCCTCTTGGTTTATTTTTCTTCTTTTACACCTAACACTTCCTGCTTAGAAGGAAATATGCTGTCTGGGTGGCTTTTGTTTTCTTTGTTTAAACAGCAGAGCTCAACAGAAATAATGAGAGCTTGCTGGTCAAAGGGCTTGGCTCTTGATAAGCTCCACTGTGGTTAACAATCAAAACCCTGGAGGGTGTTGAAAGGGTCCCCTAGCTCTCTCCATTTTCTGAAAAGTAGCTGAACAATGAGCTGAACATCTGTAGTACTCAACTAGGCTTCTCAGGGTAGGAAAAGAGGTCCAAGGTCAGAGGAGGAAGTTCAAGCCAACCCCCACCCCATCTCTCATGCCCCTCAACACAGCTATTGTTGTTCTAGAACTGGAGCCCAATGCTTATGATAGCTATCTGTGACATATACTGGAAAGTTTATATACCCTTATTAGCTAATTTCATAATCATTCAGGACATGTAATATAAATTGTAGCTTCTATTGCAACCAACGGGAGGGAACATATATTTAAAAAGGCAAAAAGAAAAAAAATTCTGGCAGAGTTTAACATAATGTAGTTTCCTGGCCTTTGGAATGTTTCCTTGCACTGTGGAATGATTTATTGTCTGGAGTGGCAATTTGGTACATTCTTATCTGAGTAGTTATGTAAGAATGGCTCTATAACCAAAATGGGTAAACTCTGGTCATCCAAGTGTCATAGAACGTATTGCAAAACAACCAGAATGAATGGGAAACAGTCACTGTAGAGCACAACAAACATTGTAGAATTTCTAATAAGAATAATTTCAATCTGAACCAGATAAGGGGTAGAAATAGCCTGCACCAAGAACAGCTTTTTAATAACAACAATAATAAAAAGCTAGAATAGAAATCCATGTTACACTATCATTTTCTATCGTCCTGTTTTTAAATGTTTATGTTAATGGATTTCCTTTCTGTAATGTTGACTAGAGAAAAAACAGAAGCAAGCAATTTCAGCAAAGAAATGAACAGCATTAAAGTTGGTGTGAGAGCAAATTTAGTGTCGCGGTTAAGGCACCAGGCTAGAGACTGTGAGTTCTTGTCTGGACCCCCCAAGTCGTGGTGGGGATGGAAGGCTTAAGAGGCGAAGAACAGGTCCTCTCTAAGTTGTTACTTAGGAATCGCATTGTCATTCCAGTGACATTCAGGGCTTTTTCCAGTTGCGTTAGTTCCTTTTCTCAGCTGCCTGAAACTGAGCTGTGTTTGCATTTTCATTTTCTCAAACACAGCTAGCTGAACTTTGACATGAGTAAAAGAACAGATTCTAAATGACTCAGTCTGCTGCGTGAACAGTACCCAGCCAGGTCCTCCGGTAGATAAACTTACTGCTAAACCACTACTGTATGCAAACCAGTTGATACAGAAAGGCCATTGTGTTCCCGCCCTGGGAGTCAAACCTCATTCTGAAGTTATTTTGAGAGATTAGTGATCGGAACCAGAGGCCACTTGAAAGCTGGCTCCTTGTTTGGTTTCGTTTTAAGACAAGAGAATAGGTTTCTGGCTCTGGGCTGCAAAAGCTAGATGATGACTAGGTGGCAGATAAGAATCTAATGCATCTCTTTGCTGTCATCTAGTGGTTGTCTGGAGTTTTGCAGCCTTGGAGAGATTGACAATGGTGCCAAGGAGTTGCCTCCAGAATTGGCACCAACTATGGACACTGTGTCCTGAACAGCTGAGAAATCACTGATAACTGAAAACTCACGTTCTCTCTTCCTTTGATAATCCAGCAATTTAAGTTCACTTCCTGCCCACACAGGCAAAGGACAGGCAATTGGGTTGATAGGCAAATGTATGCTGACGATTGGGGGAAAAAAACCCCGCAGATAGTCCTCGACTTACAACCATAACTGAGCTCAACGTTTCTGTTGCTAAGCAAGACAGTTGGTGAGTTTTGCCCCATTTTACAACCTTTCTTGCCAGTGTTGTTAACTGGATCACTGCAGTTGTTAAGTTAGTAACATGGTTATAAAGTGAATCGGGCTTCCCCACTGACTGTGCTCGTCAGGTCACAAAAGGTGATCATATGACCCTGGAATCCTGCAACCGTCATAACTGTGAACCAGTTGCCAAGCATCTGAATTTTGAATACAAGACCCTGGGGGATGCTGCAGTGGTCATAAGTGTGAATAATGGTCATAAGTCACTTTTTTTTCAGTGCTCTTGTAAAGTCAAACAATCACTAAATAAATTATTATAAATCTAGGACTACTTGTACCATACTTACATGGAAGGTTTTTAGAATTTCAACTTGGAAACTTATCCATGTTTAGGCATATTTCCCTTGTCTGGAGGCTCAAGCAATTACTGGTAGTTGCTAACTGGTTAATGACAACGTCCATGTGAAAAGATCTACACTTGATGCCAATTGCCAATTTGAGATGTTATTTTGAAGCCCTAAAAGTGCCTGTCTTTCCAAAAAACTGTTGTCACTATAAATAAATGTACAGGTAGTGAAGAAGAAATGGCCTTTCTCCTCTTCTTTTTCACTTCCTTTTTCTTTGGTTTCATTTTTCAACACTGGCAGATAATGTGATAATACTGAGCCGGTTCTGACATGAGCCCACCAGGGGGAAAGGAATGTTAATGATATCAAAGAAACTGTTGGCGATATCAGAATATAATACTACCGGCATTGAAGAAATGGTATCATAACACAGAACCATCACACTTACAAATGGTGTAATTGTCAGAATTTATATTTAATTTAAAAATAATTTAATACCCTGGTCTGATGACATTTGGGGATGGAGGATGATGGTATCTCTTCCCTTCTGATATTGACTTTTCACAGCTCTCACATCACCATTTTTCCAGGCCCCGCTGGCTTCGTGTTCCCTCTCCATTCCAAATACTGTAGTCTTACAGGTAGTTTTTGACTTACGACCATAGCAGAGCCCACAATTTTGGTTGTATATTGCAACGGTTGTAAAATGGATCATCACATGATTGATTTTATGAACTTTTTTTTTTTTGCAGGAGTCTTTTAAGTGAATGCTTCAGTGTGTAAGCTGTGGTTATTAAATGAATCCATTGCTTGCTACAGATATTTTATTTTGCTGGAAACTCCCATAAATCAGAGTCACATGGCCGTGGGACATTGCAAATGGAGGTAAATACAGAGCAGCTGCCAAGTGCCCAAAGTATCAAGTTCCTGGAGGGCAGGGGCGGTGGTGGAGGATATTGGACCTTTGAATCTAGGTCATAACTTCTCTGTTTCAGGATCTATTGTAACTGCAAATAGTCACTAATCATCCAGTTGCAAGTCAAGGACTGTCTCGTTTATTCAGTTCTGGTAAACTTTGCTTCCCCTCACCCAGGTATTGATGGTAAAGCTTCATTCCGTTCCCAAAATATCAATTTCTGGCAAAACATCAAAATCTGAAACGAATATCTTTTTGTTTTTTTCTATTTGCATCTTGTTTCTCAGCTACACAACATCTTTTAAATGTAAATAACTATAATACTGTAGTGTTTCTTTTCATCACAACGAATTCATAACCTAAAATAAGTGGTTTATATATTACTATGAATGGTCAAAGTACAAAAAATATCCACCATCTTCCGATGGCCACAAATGTCCCAAACTGTGGATATGTCATAGGACGGTGAATGTGGAATTTGCTAAGTATTGAGTGACAACATTTGTTAATGCAGCAAGACTGGGAAACCTGTATTGCTATTCTGGTATGTTTGTTAACCTTCCCTGCTCTTTTTGATTTTAATATAAAGAGGTTTACCATAATTTATATTACATTTTTAAATGTTTAATATTTTAAAAATAATCAAAGCAGTATTCTAAAATATGGTGGCACAAATAATAAACAGATTAAAGAATGTGAGTTTTATTGAAAATGATTTCTAGAATTTATTTTGAAGTCCTTCTCTCCATCCTGGAATAAAGCAGTGCAAAGATCTATTCTAAAGGAATAGATAAATCTATGGCTCATGGATCCAGAATTTCCCAGAAGGTAGTGCCAAAATTAAATGGCAAGTCACTCAATAATAGTGTGGTAATTTTCCATTAATTTTTTCTAAGGGTGAAAATCAAGTAAGGCAGGTATGCTAAATTTAGGCTTAAGGCTTATTAAAAATATCCTCATAAAGTTACAAAATAGAGAATATAAGCCAAATACTCCAGATGTTTCTTCTTATGACGACTGTTTTTGCCACATTCTTGATGGTAGTAGATTTTAAAACTACCGTTTCTAACCACACAAAGGTTCCACCCTTTATCTAAATGTACTGAACACAATTCCAAAATTGCTTGGGAAAATGCAAAAAGGACCCTGCTTGTGTTAAGAGTGCAAAGAATGTGCAGGTGAGATTTTTTTGGGAAAATGCCTGCATCATCTAAACTGACTATCGGCCTTCTGTAATTTCATGGAAATACCTGGGAAAAGGCCAGTTGTATGTTCTGTGTCTTTATGCAAAGACAGTGGGCCTTATGCATGATGAGATTGATGAATATTAAGTAGAGATCCATGTCAGGAAAAAGAAAAACATAAATGCAATTGGATTTGAAAGTACACCTAGGCAGTAACGTTAGCTCTGGCCCCACCTGGTGATCTAGAAATGAATTTGTTTTGGACAGAAAAAGTGCCCCAGATCTTCACACCAAGTATCATTATTTATCAGGAAAAGCTTTCAATTTATGTCTGTCTGTAGGAAGAAAATCAAATCTCCCCCTTCAGACATTCTTCCTTCTGTAATTAAGAATTACCAATTAGAATAGGGTCTAGACAACTATCAAAATGCAACAAGAATCATCTAATGCAGGGGTCTTCAAACTTGGCAATTTTGTGACTTGTGGACTTCAACTCCCAGAATCCCTCAGCCAGCTTTGCTGGCT
>JAEANM010002604.1:0-24142 GCA_017656035.1 Myanophis thanlyinensis | reverse complement strand
TGGTAAGGCTGCCTTGTTATGTATTTATTTATTTTGATAACTGCTAAGGCTGTAGGTACACAAAAAAACTGCAATGTCTCTTTAAGAGAAAAATTTGTTCCCTTTTGAAATCAAGCCTCCAGCAGCAAGGGGAGGGGGGGAGGAGGGAGCAGTAGGTTCATGTGCACAAATAACTAAAGCTAAGGCTTTCGCGCCTTTTCTAATGGTCCTGTGGAGTCTGTTACACAAAAATGGCCACCACAGTAAATTTTCTGAGGAGAAATTTGAATGATTACAGATCTTTCTTTTTGGGGAAGTAGGCAGCCGCCCAATGTCTCCAAAGCACAGCCAGTTCTGAAGGAAAGCAGAAGGAGAACAGAAAAACTCCACAGAGGGAAGGAAAGGGCACAGCAAAACAAGGTCCCTTTGAAATTAGGCAATTTTTGCCTGCCAGCCGCTAATCGCTCCTGTGATCTCTGCTGCAATCCACTGAGCAAGATTAGAGGTAGCGGCCAAACCGTTCTCCTCGCAACGGGCTAAGGCTTAAATCAGCTGTTGCCTGGAGTCTTCCCAAGGCAAGCAGCGATCGGCAAAATATTTTTTTTAAAGCAAGGGGAGGGGCAGCTTCCCTGCCCAACACTCAGCTGATGAGAGCGGATCCATGCTATTCACTAGGTCAGCGCGATCCCAGCAGCCTCCTTATTACCTTCTGATGATATTTTCTTCTCCTTTGTTGTAAATCTGCTAAATCTGCTTCCTCGCAGTTGAATCCAAGAGAAAAATGAAGGTTTCCTTCCTAGCTGGAGCCAACCAGAAACACGTCAGTCACGATTAGACTGAGTCGGAAACTGGGAAAGTACCAGCAGGCATACAGAGTGTTCACTGATTGACTCAGCCAGGAGGCAAAACCTATTTCTCTTGGATTCACTGCTCAGCCACAACGGAGAAATGTGTTTGTAACGAAAGACAATAAAAACGTTTTAAAATGTGTTAACCAATGTTCTAAATACCTTTCTTTTATGATGGGTTGTTGAGGCATCCATCTCTTCCTCTCCAATGTTATCAATCTGGGACATTGGGCTGCAATTCATTCTTTCCTCTTCTTGCCTCTGAAGTCTGTCTGCTACTGCTTGGATGGCTTCTGTCCATTCTTCCCTGTTGATGTATATAATTAATTATTAGATAAATTCCTATAATGATGCAAAACATGTTCTGACTGAATATATAAATAAAAAATGCACAAGAGCAAACCAGGTTACTACTGCATTCCTAAAGTCCTACTAGTTGTGCTACACTTTGGGCAGGAATTTTCTACTACTTTTATCCCCACAGATCATGTTTCCATATTCTGTATGTATATGGATGGATTTCTAACAGTACATAAGTGGATCAAACCAAGTGGGCAGAGATTTCAAATAATAATGAACCTCAACTTACAACACAAATATATGATGCAATCATTTTTAAAGGCATACACTTTTCCAAGAAACTAAATTCTTGTTTAATTGTTCTCTCAGTTTTGTGAAATAAACCATCACTAAAAAATTTCTGAACTAAATTTGTATATGACAAGCAAATATTTGCATACTAAATGTTACTTGAAAGTAAATCTAAATTATAGTAAAAATGTATATACAATAAATTTTTGTAACATAATAAAATCTAAAAGTAATTAAAATTCAATATATTTATAATATAAATGGACAATATAAAAATGAAAATCATAGTTTTGGAAGTATGGAGTTAGCAAAACTCAAATAACAATGTAGGCCTGGCAAACTTCATCCCATATAGAAGTTATCATTAATAAATTACAATAAATTTTGGTGTTGCACAGAAAATCCACTCTGTCCAATATGTCCTTTTGTGTAATAACCAAAGCCTACAATTAAAATCATATTTTTTAAAAAAGTAAATAATATGTATGCTGCCTGAAAGAATGAAAATTTAAGACAGAAGAAAACAATGAACTTTTAAAGGAGGACAAAAGAAAATTTAGTATTGGGAAAGCAGGGACCATGCTGGGACCATGAAAAAGAAACCTAAAATAATCCCAGGTGATTTTGCTATAATATAGGGCAGGAGAAAACCCTGAAAGATGTTGTTATTTTACCCTACAATAATAAAGACCAGTCCTGCAACCTCTGCTGCTTCTGTTTCTTTACCATACCAACACGAACGGCTAACATCTACCTTGATAGCCTTAATATTTTGTCTCAGAGAGTCATAAGATCTTGCCTTCTAGATCTAGAATATGGCACAGATTCTTAAGGTTTCCCTGAGAACATACCTAAGTAACCAAAGCCTTATTGCTGCATGAATAGGAGATAAATACAAAATTAAAAACCTATAAAATGTCACAATACAGCAAGCACATATGGTGGGACAAGGCTTACCTCAGCTAGGAATGGCCCCCAATCTTAACTCATCTTGGCTAAAATACCCTATGGCTGATCAAGTTTCAGGACAATCTAAAGAAAGGATATATTCACTTTTCTAAATCTCTCATATCTATACCATTCTTTTTTACAAAAAATAAACACAATTCTTCTTTGGGATTTTTTCCATGATTATTGACTTCTAAATTATACAAAGGTAGTCCTTGACTTATGATTGGTCATTTAACAATTGTTCAAAGTTACATGAATTTTAAGAAAGCTACTTATGGTTTGTCCTCCAAGTTTCAACTGCCACCTCCTCCAGAAAAAGAGATTTGCTACTTTTTTGCCAGTAACATACATTCAGAAAAATGGATTTGCTTAATGACTATGTAATTTGGTTTATGACTAGTGACTCACTTTACAACTGGCATAAAAATCATCAAAAAAATCACATCCAGTCATGTGGTGCCTTACAACATCAACAACTTATGACCAAAACTCCAGGTTCCATTGTGGTCATAAGTCAGAGACTATCTATAACCATTAAAGATATCAACTCTATCTCTTCTTTTAGAACTGCTGGATCGCCTTCTGAAGGTACACACATCTTCAGTACATCAGGCTTGAGAAACAATCATGATTTGATCCAAATCACATGATTTAACAGCTTTTGACAGACAGTATGGCAAATTTAAATATACAGAAAAGCTCTTATAGTTCAATTAATTGTTCTGTAGTTTTTGCAAGATTCATATGTGATCAGGAAAATAGCCTGCTATGAGCAAGCTACAGCTCCTGATTCTAAGTGCCTGCAGACTCAATGCTTGCTAAACATAAATGCTATTCTGAAGAAAGGGCAGCAGAAGGGATTGGGGAAACAGAAGTGGGGGGAGATGGTAGATAACAAAGGATAACAAAGCCTGTGGAGGAAGTGCCTGCTGGAATTATGTACCCTTATCAGGCCTGTATAAAAAACTCCCCCAACTTCCTATCAGGACTCAGTTTAACGTCTAGGCAGAGAAGGTAACTGGTTCCTCATATTGTAAAATGTTAATTCTGGAAAAAGAATACAAATATGAATGGTCTACTCAAAAATAAGCCATCTTTCAGATTTTGAGAATTTCTTCTTCCCAGCTGCCACTCGTACATCCAGCTCCTAGTTACCCCTTTAGTATGCAAACAGATGCTTTGGACTCTGCCTTGGGAACTGTTCTTCAAATTTCGACAGAGGAGATAACCTCTTGCTTTGTGTGTTTTCTTTTCTTTTCCTGGCTGAAAAAAACTATGATATTTTCAATAAAAAATTTGCTAGCCTTTAAACCAGTGTTTCAACAATAAAGGCATTCTTGGAAGAAGCAATCCACCTCATAAACGTACACATAACATACAAGAATTTGGAACATTGAGAAAAGGTACAAATACTGTTGCTAGTTGCAAAGTCGTGTCTAACCCATGTACAACTTTCCTCCAGGCCTTCCTGTCCTCTACCATCCCCTGGAGACTATTTAAGTTCACACTGACTGCTTCAATGACTCCATCCAGCTACCTCATTCTCTGCCATCCCCTTCTTTTGCCCTCAATCGTTCCCAGCATTAGACTCCAGTGAGTCTTTCCTTTTCATTAGATGGACAAGGTATTTGAGTTTCATATTTAGGATCTTTCCTTCTAAACAGCAGTCATGGTTGATCTCCTCTAGGACTGACTTTTTGTTCGCCTTGCAGTCCAAGGTATTTGCAGGAGTCATCTCTAGCACCATAGTTCAAAGACCTCAATTCTTTGGCTCTCAGTCTTCTTTAAGGTCTAACTTTCACAGCCATATATTTCAACTGGGAAAACCATAGCCTTGACTATACACACTTTTGTTGGCAGGGTGATGTCTCTGCTTTTTAGAATGCTGTCTAGATTTGCCATGGCTTTCCTCCCAGGAGCAAGTGTCTTTTAATTTCTTGGCTGCAGTCCCCATCTGCAGTGACCTTGTCACAAATGATGTCACAAATACTGAGTCAATGTCAAATCAAGGATGCAGATTTTTTCTCCCATTTTAGTTCTTATATCATCTATGTTCCTATTTCAAAGAACAAACTGCCAAATGTATTTTCATGCAAAACTGAGTACGATGTTTCCTGGCTATTTCCGATAGCATATTATTGAAATTAATGATATAACCCAGTCCCAAAGGATCACTCTAGAAAGGCTAGGGGGGGGAGAAGCATATGGTAGGATAGAATAGGATCCTGTAGAACAGAATTCAACTTGTAACAATACATCTATATTGCAATGCTCAAATGAATGACCTTCAGGGAATCCTACAGATTTTTTTTTAAGTCATTTATCTGTCCCCTTTCTCTACAATTATACAATAGGAATAACACTTCTGGATGTGGATATGAATAACACTTCTGGATGTGTCTGACTATCCATCTCATAGTCAGTTCTAATGCCAAGAAAGAGAGTAGATGTTAAAGACAATGTATTATCATGCCATGTCAGTCTATAACTAAAGTTGTCACCATTAAAATAGCTTGCTTCAGCTGCTCCCATCTCTTCCTGGATGATGATGGTGGTGATGGTTATCTTGCTGCGCCCAACTAAACACAGCCATCCTGTTACAGTCAACTCATCATATGACAACTCTTTGCAGGACAATCCACATGGGATAACTCAATGTGATAACTGTTATCTGCCACTATTTTTTCTACATTATTTCCATTTTTGACAATGGAAATAATGTTGAAGAATTAGTGGTGGCTAATATTTATTACATTGAGTTATCCCGCATGGAATTGTCCTGCAGCAAGTTGTCTTGCACCAAATTGGCCACGACAAGTTGTCCCATTCTGTCTGGATCAGCAACAACTATCGGAGAATTGGGAAAGAGCTGATGTGGTTCCAATCTTCAAAAAGAGAAAAAAATTGATCCAGGAAACTACAGACCAATCAGACTGACATCATACCTGAGAAGATCATGGGAAAAATAATTAACCAGTGCATTTGTGAGCACCTAGAAATAAATAATTACTAAACAATTACTAAAAGCCAACTTGTGTTTGTGAAAAATAGATCATGCCAGACAAACGTTATGACTAAAGTGACTAAATTAGTGGATCAAAAAAATGTTGTGGACATAGTTTACTTAGATTTCAGTAAGGCACTTGACAAAGTAGGCCATGCCTTACTTTTGGTAAGATAGAAAAATATGGAATAGACAGCAACATCTGTTGTCTTGCAGCAAGATGAAGCAACAAATTTAATAAAAAATAATCACCACCAGATGGATTCACAACTGGCTAACTGCGTTCAACATGCAATCATCAATGGAACTACATCAAAATGGAGGGAAGCATGCAGTGTCAGGGTTCCACACAACATCAGCAATGCAATCAGAACTTCAAAAAGACAAAGTCCAAGGAATAAGATTTTATTGAAGAAATCGTTCTGGTACGGTCTGGAGAAATCCCGAATTTAAAGTTCCTGGGCTTTCTCCACCCAAGTAAAACTGAAAGTTCTACCCCACTAATTATCACATGTTAATTTCCCTCCAACCATTTCAAAAAGTGATCCAACAACCCCTTAAGACACTTCCCCTCACAAGTGTGAGATGTCCGGAGAAAGTTCTCATGAGAACCAGACCTAAAAGAATGAAAACAAGATAACAATTCCAAGTTGCCGTTACCAACTCCCCTTCTTCGCCCTCTCAGCGACCTTGCAGTAGAAACTAGAAAAAATGTGACAGATCTAAAAGGCCCCAAATAATACTAAAGCAGTGGCTAATACTCTTCAGCAGAGAATTCCCCACCCCCCCAGCTAAAATGTCCTTTTAGATTCTGACATGCAGTAGGATACTTCAAGGTTTTGTTTTAGGCTGAGTATTCTCCTCATGATCTAGATTATGATCTAGAAGAGGAACTCATCAAATTTGCAGACAATACCAAGCTAGAGGGAATAGCCAACAATAATAGAATAACAGAATAGAAGAGATAGAAGAGACCTTGGATGTCTTCCATTCCAATTTCCTACTCAAGCAGGTAACCCTATACTATTTCAGACAAATGTTGTCCAAATTTTTGGACTGGGACCAGACGGTCACCAGGGTGGGTTTGGATTTTCTTCTTAGCACATCGAGAAGGAGTGTATCAGATAAAACCAATGCCCCTTCTCCAATGTGCTGACGAAGAGAATCCAATCATGGAACATAATAAAGCTGTCCGTGTTAAGAATGGGCAGAAGACTGGTCCCGGTTCCCCCATTCTGTATGCACCTGCTGAAGTACTCGTCTACCAAATGCCACTTCGGCCAAAGTGAAGATGTCCAGCTTGTAGTGTCTGATGAAAGGGGACGGTGGCAACCACTTTGCTGCCAGACAAATTTCTTCTAGTGAAGCCTGGGTAGACCAGGTTGCCATTGTGGCCGTGCTTCTTGTAGAGTTTGCCGTAATATGCCTTGGCAGTGGAAGAACCTGGGATTCGTAAGCCTTGCTATACATGCTCTCAACCATCGTCCTATTGTAGAAGGCATGAATTTAGATCCTAATGGCCCTGATTGGAATGCCACAAAGAGTGATTCAGTTTTGTGAAATATAGCAGTTCTCTTGATATATATTTTGAGATCTCTTCTGACATCTAGGGTATCCCATTGCTTCTCAAGAGCATGTGATCGCCTGGTCAGAAGTCAGATAACACCAACTCCTGGGCTCAATGAAACCAAGTGTTTACCTTGGGAAGAAAGAAGGGGTCTAGATGAAGTACTACCCTATTTGGATAGAAGAGGCAAAGGTCTTCTCTCACTGATAAGGCCGCCAGCTCAGAAATTCGCCTAGCTGAGGTGATGGCTACCAGGAATGCCATCTTAAAGGTGAGGAAACATGGGCCTGTGGTGTGCAGTGGCTCAAAAGGCACTGAGGTAAGCACTTGAAACACCTTGGTAAGGTCCCAACTAGGATACCTGTAGACCACTGGAGGTTTCAGATTCATGGCACATTTAATAAAGCTGCAAATCAAGGGGTGCTGCACCAGTAACTCTAGAATGCCACATCATAGGACCATGGAGAGGGCCGCCAATTGCCTCTAGATAGTACTGGGCGAAAGACCCCTGTCTAGGCCATCCTGTAGGAAGTCCAGAATTTTGGCCATGGACACAGATGTAGGGTCAACGTGCTATTTATTACACCAGCCACAGAATGCAAGCCATGTGGAGTTATACATCCTGTTGGTTGACGCCCTCCTGGAGGCCTGAATCGTCTGGATAACCCTGGCTGAGAGCATTCCCTTCCTTAAGGTTACCCTTTCAAGTGCCAGAGGGTCAGTTGCAGCCACTGAGGGTCTGGATGCTCCTTGCTGAAGTATGACCTTGTCATGGGAAAGACACCACAGGCAAGATATCGACAGGCTCACCAAGTCCGCAAAACATGGATGCCTGGGCCAATGAGGGGCCAAGAGGAGAATCTCTGCCCTCTCCTCCAGCAGCTTCCTAATGACCCTCGGAATGAGGGGTAGAGGCAGGAAAGCATACAGAAGTCTCAGAGGCCATGGACTGCACAGAACATAGACCCCTTCTGTGCCTGTCATATGGAATCTGAAGAAGAACCTCGGCAATTGGGTGTTCAACAGAGTGGCAAATAGGTCCAGGACCAGGTGACCAAACTTGTCTGACAGCTGTTGGAATATGTCACGATGTAGTTGCCATTCCAAATGGTCTACCTTCGCTCTGATGAGCCAATTGGCCTGTATGTTTGCTGTCCCTGAAATGTGGGCTGCCCTGATTGAAAGGAGATGTTTCTCTGCCCAGAGCACCTGGCACTTCATTTCCCGCATGAGAGGTCTGGAATGTGTGCCCCCTTGGCAATTGATGTGGGCCTTTGCGGCCATGTTGTCCATCAGTAGGAGGACATGGTGTATGGTGATTGTGTTCTTGAAGTGTCGGAAAGCCAGGTGGGCCACTCTCAACTCTAGCCAGTTGATGTTGTGTTTCTTGTCTGCCTGAATCCATTGTCCCTGTGCCATGAGAGACCTCAGGTGTGCACCCCAACCGAACAGGCTGGCATCTGAAGTGACTGTCAGGCATTTGGGCTCCCAAAAGGTGCTTCCCTTCATGATGGCCCTTAATTTCCACCAGTGGAGTGACCAAATGACATGCGGTGGAATGCGAACTGTGGCATGTGCATTGCTGCAGCCTGCTCTCTGGTGAGGAATAAGAAACCAGTGCAATGTTCTGGCATATAGACATGCCCACAGGACAATTGATATGCAGGACACCATCTTCCCTAGATGTTGGGATAGGGAAGCCAGGGAAACCTTGTTGGACAACCTGATTAGGTTCACAAGAGCTATGATGCTTTGTTGCCATTCCTTGGAAAGGAACACTTGACATGATTTGGTATCTATGATTGCCCCCAGGTGTTGAAGACAAGTAGTGGGCGTCATGTGACTCTTTTCAACATTGATCAAGAAGCCATGGTCTTATAGCATACGTATCACCACTTGGAGATCCCTTGTGGCCTGGGAATGGGAAGGTGCCTATATCAGAATATAGTCCAGGTAACACTGGACCCTTCACCAGTAGTTTTCTCAGATGTGCTGTCAACGCCGCCAGGATTTTGGTGAAGGTTCTGGGAGCTGATGAGAGGCCAAATGGAAGGGCCTTGTACTGGAAATGACAGCCCACATATGAAAACCTGAGGAACTGTCTGTGGACTGGCAACATGGGGACATGAAGATATGTTCCCGTGAGATCTATGGAGGAAAGGAAATCCCCCTCCCTGACACTGTCTAGAATGGACTGGAGAGAGTTCATCTTGAATCTTTTGTATTGTATCAATTTGTTCAGTTTCTTTAGGTCCAGAATGGCCCTCCAACCCCCTGATGCCTTTGGGACACGATGTAGTAGAAACCTTGTCCCTCCTGATACCCTGGAACTGCTTCAATAGCCTGGATGTTGAGAAGGTGATTGATGGCACACTCTATGAGCTAACGTTTCCCAGAGTCCTCGAGAATGGTGCAAAAAATGAGGTGGCTTGCAGGAGTGAAAAGGAAGTCCAAGGAGAGCCCCAACATTATGGTGTTGGGAACCCAGAGATCTGTTGTGATCTTCTCCCATTGGTTTGCGAATAGACTCAAGCAGCCACCAATGGGAGTGTTGTACTTGCAGTCACTTGGTGCGTCTGTAGCAAGTGACTGCTACAGGCCCTTTTGTTCTGTCCCCGATCCCTGGAATGGACTTTTGGATTGAAACTGCTGTTTGCCTCTGTCGCGAAACCCTAAGGTATCTTGTGGATGACCTGCTCATTGAAAGGAGGGACTCGTCTGGTGGTGCGAATAAAAGCCCGATTCAGAGGGCCAAAAGGAGGGTCGTCTGGAATATGGTCAGGGATGATAATCTGCTTGTCAGAAGGTGGAAGGGAAAACTTTCCTCTTTTCCTGTTTCTCTCTCAAAAAAATTCCCTCAGGATTTCGCCGAAAGGCTTGCCTCCCTTTCATAGGGTGGTGGCCAATCTCCATTTGGATTTCATGTCGGCCTGCCAGTGTCGTAGCCACAATAGATGTCTGGATACAACTGAAGAACACATGGCTCTAGATGAGAATTTCACGGCATTAAGTGTGGCATCCGCTGAGAATTCAGTTGCTGCTACCATCTTGTTGGTGTCTTGTTGCAGTCTGAGGTCCCCAGGTGAGATGCATTCCTGCATCTGTCATAGCCAGAGTAAACTGGTTCTGTTAAAGAAGGAGGCAGCAGTTGCAGCCTTTACTGCCCAGGGCCTTGCTTGATAGGTTTTGCAGCATGTAAGCTCAGCCTTATCTTACGCCTCAGCCAAGTCATCTGATAGGAGGGAGGACGATGCTAAGGCTGTCACGGGTTCCTCTACTTCAGGCAGTTGTAGGCTCTCTGACAAGGAAGAACCCATATCGTAAAACCTTTTATCAGAATTGCTGGGAGTGTTCTGAGAGACAGGATGAGTCCACTGTTTTGAGACTACCTCCAAAAAGAGTTGTGGAGAAGCTACTTCCTCACTTTCCTTGGTAGGAATAGAAAACAAGAGATCTTTTGGTTCTTGAGGACCCAAAGTTGTCTCAGTAACATTATGCTTACCTCCCGTGTGAGTAGCAGTTTTGGCTTTATGGAGAAGAGATTTGAAAAGTGATGGACGAAAGAGCCCAACAAAGGCGGATGGATCTGGCTCCAGATCTTCATCATCAGAGAGCTCCAAATCCCTCTGATCTTCTTCTCCCAGGAATGAACCTCTGCTTGGAACAGATGAGATCGGAGAGGGAAGGCCTTGCACTGATGCCACCTCTGAGAATGCTTGAGGAGACTCTCGTAAAGGATTGTCAGCAACTAATGTTGTGGTTTGCTATCTTTGTTGCAGACTGTGAGTAATGGCCTGAGACATCAAGAGTTTAAATTGCTCATTCCCTTGAGTGAAGACCCGCTGCAGTGGGGTAAAGGTGGCTTCAGGTGCAGAAACACATCTGGGAGCCTGCTTCTCCTGAGTAGCAGATCTAGGAAATAAGGACACGAGGGCTTCACAGATGACTGATGGAAAGGCCTGCTGAAAATCTAAATCACAGGTACCGTCAGGAGATAATGCCTGGTTTCTTTCAATCTGAGTTGACTGCTGAATAGGGTGGATATCTAATATATCCCCTGCAGGAGGCCTAGTTAAGTTTCTTTTCTCTGCTTTCGATATCTCCCTCTCCAAAGCCCTCTGTCTTTGTTTGGCATTTTGTTCCTCCACTCTTGAGGAAGACTTAAGAGTGAATTACCCTTGCTTTAAGTTTATCTGAGGCAGTTTTACTTGCAGATTTAGCTCTGGGAGAATGACTCTTGGGAGGGTGGGGCCCAGGTGGAGATCCCTGATCCTGTGCCTTACCTCCAGAAGGATCAGCAGAGAAATCCGTGAGTTTTTAGGGAGAGATTTGTGTAATAGAAAAAGCTGCTGCAGAATCTGCAAGGCTAGCAGTGATGTCCTTTAAGCACTGAGTAGTAACAAGGCCCTTTTGTCTGTTTTAAAGCTGCCTGCCAGCAAAACTTCTAAACACAAACTGCAGAAGCATGGGAGCAGTTTGCAGCCTAACCGTAGCTTCCTCCTTGTGCAATTAGTTGCAGAATCTTGGCACCAAAGTCTGCCCCCTGCTGTAATTGTGTTAAGCAAACTGAGGCTACAAGCAGAAAGGGAAGAAATTTTCCACTCAATCAGCCTGCAGCTCTGGATGAACCCTGACTGCAAGGCATCCAATCAGAAATTAGTACTATCCTGCTCAAGCAGGAATAGTTTAAGTCAGCAGACCTAGGAGTACTCTCTTCATTCCATATGGAATTGCACCTTTAGCTGACTGCTAGGGCAAACCATGGCCATCAACAGTAGCCAGAGTGAAATATGGCTCCATTTTCTCAGAGCCATTAGGCTGACGACCAGGGCGGACCATGGTCATCAGCTAATAAATCATTAATCGTGGCTCCTCTCCACCAGAGTCTCTCTCGAATTTCGGTCAGCTAACAGCCAGGGCAAACCATGGCCATTAGTTCAGGCAAACAAGTAGAGCGTGGCTCCACTCCGCTGGAGCCCCTCATAAAAATCAGCTGTTCATCAGCTTGCTACAGAAGCCTGGCTGCCCACCGAAAGCACTGAAAAATCCTCTGTATGTTTCACCCAGCTGCCTGACGGCTCAAGGAAAAGCCTGGCCGCCAGCACAGGCGCTTCACAGAATTTTGGCTCCAATGAGCCTCTCATATGGTTAGATGGCTTGCGGCTGTGGATGAACCCTGGCTGCAAGCATAATCCATTAAAGGGGAAATGCTCCGTTCCATTAGAACTGTTTTAACAAGGAAGACTGGCAGCCAGGGCAAACCATAGCTGTTCGCTCTGCTAATTGCCACTTTTTTCCCTTGAAATTACTAAATCCTGTTACTTTACTGTGCTGAAGAGAATCCAATCTCTGTTCTCTGTATCAGAGCTCAAATAAAACGTTGTTAATGAGTGAGGACTGAGTCGGAAACTGGGGCCAAAAGAGGAAGGAAGCCTGCTTAATCAGATTGATTGACTCAGTCATGTGATCAGAGGACAGAGATATTACCCATGATTGGATTCTGTTCGCCAGCACATTGGAGAAAAGTCAATGCAGTCCTAGACTGAATCAATAGAGGGATAGTATCAAGATCATGTGACATGTAAGTACCATTTTGCCATAGGTGCAACTGGTAAGACCATACTTAGTAAGGCCACACTGCTGCCAGTTTTGGTTACCACAATACAAAAAAAATAATATTGAGACTAGAAAAAGTGCAGAGAAAACAAAGATGATATTAAGATTGAACGCTAAACTATATGATGAATGGTTTGAGGAATTGGGTATCTCTAGTCTAATCTAGTCAAGTCTAATAAAGAAAAGATGACATGATAGCAGTGTTCCAATATTTGAGGGGCTGTCACAGAGAAGAGAGGGTCAACTGATTTATAGATTAGCAAAAAGAAGTCCAACCTAGAATTAAGGAAAAATTTATAACAGTGAGAACATTTATTTATTTATCTATTTATTTATTTAGCAAGCATATAGCATAGCATACATGGACTAGCAATATATATTAACATTATACTTAAATTAATAAAACACAATAAATATGTTAAAAGATCTATGTTCAAATATCAATGTCTATGCAATCTAACCACTGAAGCACAGCATCATTTATTTATTTTTAAAACAGATCCTGGACCGATATTATGAGAACAATTGATCAGTGGAATGACTTGTTTCCAGATGTTATAGGTACACCATCATTGGAGATTTCCAAGAAAGATTAAACAGCCATTTGCCCAGAATGGTATAGGATCTCCTGTTTGAGCAAGTTCTACTAGAAGACCTTCACGATCCCTTTCAATTATGTTATTCTAAGAAAATTGAGCACTAGCTAATTGTGTAAAAAAAACAGCCAACAACAAGCATTGATCAAAACTGAAAACTGCAGCTTACTAAGTATACAGGAAACCAAAATAATGTAAAATATACAAATAGGATGTTGGCAGGGAAAAGAATTACCTAGTCAATTTCTCAAAAAGATTTAGGAGATTTGGATAAAGATAAAGTCTGGCAATGGCTTACAACTGAAACATTTTAAAAAACTCTAAAGATCTGATTTTGGCTGTGCAAGAGCAAGCTGTTTGAACTAATGTAATCATGGCCAGAACTGAAAAATTGTCAAATGATTCAAAGTACAGATTGTGTAAAGAAGCAGAAGAAACAGATCATATACTTAAGTCATGCAAGAAGTTGCACAAGCTGAATATAAACAATGACTTAATACAGTCATTAAAATGATTTATCAGAACATCTGTAAAATTACTGTCAGTAATAACAATTGGTGGGAATATATAATTGAAAAAGTAAAAAATTGAGGTTAAAATATTATTAGATTTCCAAATACAGATTGATAAATTATCAGATCGTGACCCAGACATAACTGTAGTTGTGAAGAATAAAGTGTGAACAATTGAAGTGGCAATATCAGGAGATAGTAGAATAGAAGACAAAAAATTGGAAAAGATCACCATGTATCAAGATCTGAAATATGAAACTAAAAGATTATGGCATATACCAACCAATATGCACTGCAAAATAATACACTTAGATCCACATGTATACACTACAACTGCTATATTATGACATAGGTTCTTGAGAAGAACTCGATGCATATGAAGAAGAACACCAACTAACAAATTGGAAGCTGTGTCTTCACATAGTTGTGAGACAATAATAATAATACTTTAGAATTCAAACAACCCCTGATTTTGATCATTGTCAACAAGAAAGAAAGAAAAATCTAGATAATGGACTTTGCAGTACTGGAGATAGCAGAATAGAAGAAAGAATGAAGACCTGTAAATACGCATAGAATAAGTGGCGAAAAGAAAGCAAACATAACACTAAGAGGTGCCTTGCATGTAATCCTAAAACATCTAGAGCAACACTGGAACATCACTGGCATTGATAAAATCACTGTCAACTGCAAAAAGCAGCTTTACTTGGAACAGTTTACCTTATGTGATGATACCTTTAACACCATCAAATTACAGAACCTTAGGAAGGGTTCAATAGGTGGATAAAAATGCCAAGTCTATAATAATAATAATTTAAATAAGAACAGTGTCCCTGGATTTTATTCTTCTTCTTCTAGGTGTGCAGCCAATTCAATGGTACTGAATTTGTTTATCCAGATAGTTCATTTTATTGCATGCAATGTCTACCATCTGCTCAAGAGACTACACAACTCTTTCTGGATCACATTGATACAGGTGCTTACTCAATTATGAGATATTAGATAGTGGCTTTCAATTTACACCCAATTTTTCAAGGCGGAACACATTATTTGAATGGTACTTCCATTGCTATGTCTCTCATTAACTGGATAATTGAATTGATTTATTGCGTTTTGCAGAATCTGTCTACACCAGGCGTGTCAAACTCAATTTCAGTGAGGGCCGCATTAGGGTTGTGTTTCACCTTGGAGGGCTGGGGGTGGTGGCCAGAGGGGGGTATGGCCAGGGTGGACGTGGTAATGGGCCTTTGACACAGGCTCAAGATGCACTTTTCCCCTTCTCTTCTTTCTTTCCATATAGTCTTTTACTATAACCATTTTCTTACCTCTTCTACTAGATATTATGGGCAAACATTTATTACTTACTCTTCATACTCCACTAAACTTTTTATTTCTACATTTCTACCCCATTATTTAATAGTAAATTGCTTTTCCAGGCAGAAAAGCTATTATACTATTGTATTTTTAGTATTCAAGTAATAATAAAAATACAATAGCATAAATAACATGGTAATACAAGACCTAACAGCAGAGGTAAATTTCCAGGATAGTAAATAGAAATGGCTGTCAATTATAGATTGTTGATTGTAGATTAAATGGACCTACAGTATGTAAAATCTGGCATTAAACTATAGTATTAACATAGGATGTTGGTTGTTTTCTATCCAGATCAGGCATTTACTTGAGGCCACATAATTATAATCCAGTCCAAACCAGTCCTCCTGCAGCACTCTCCGGCAATGAGGAAGCCTCGTACAGCCAGTTTTTGGCCTCCCTGGCCTCCAGAAGCACTCTGCCATCCAAAAATGGACCGCACAGAAGTCCCACACATCCCCGTGGCCCATTTGGGCCGGCAGAGGCATCGCAGGTGGTCCTTTGATATTTTCAGACCAGACCCATGGGCTAGATTTAAGCGGCCCACAGGCTTTGAGTTTGATATCCCTGGTCTATAACATCTCACCACATTCCTCCAGTTGTATGTTGGCCTTTCAAGCACTCTATATCTACAGTTTCATCTATGGATCTTGCCCTCCATTCCTCCTGCCTC
Source organism: Myanophis thanlyinensis (assembly GCA_017656035.1). NCBI lineage: Eukaryota > Metazoa > Chordata > Lepidosauria > Squamata > Homalopsidae > Myanophis > Myanophis thanlyinensis. The sequence goes on along the minus strand of JAEANM010002604.1, from coordinate 8,431 downwards.
CATTGTTCTTCGAGCCTCTGATTTTCACCAGGAGACATAAATTACACAACTTTTCATTAAATAAGTAGTTAGCTTTAGCCGAGGCTGTGCAGCAGTTGCTAATAGGCAAGAGGACACCAAGATTCTAAAGGAATGTTTTGTGTTGTTTTTCATTGCATTTCTCTCTTCCTCTCACCTATCCGAAAAGCTGGAATCAAAGCTTATTAGCCCTTTGTCAGCCCTGTAAGACAGACCAGACCAAGAAACAGATGCCAGCATGCTGAAAATTATTTTTATTAAGTGTATATAACAGAAGTTTGTAAATCTGAATGTGTTTCTCCTTTCTTTTTTATTTTTTTATTATTTTATTTGAATTTGGAGGTTTCATACAAAAATCTGCTTTGTCTGTGTTTATGCAATGTTTATGTTTGTTGTCTTGGTAACAGATCTTCCCTTTTCTCCATCAAGGTCATCCTCTTTGCTTTCTATATCTCTTCCCTGTTACACATCAGATTATCCCAGTGAACTTCTTTCTGCAGTTGCCTGCTTTAGCAAAGATTCATCTGGTATTTCACTGGTCCAAGAGGACCTGCTTTCTGCCTTGTGTCCTGGTAAATGAAGAAAGGAATATAAGGCAGAACAGACTGTGGATTCCAATTATAGGAAGGGATATGTAGAATAACTGAATTGAATACCCTGAATTGAAGAGGTTGTGGGAAGGAGCAAAGGATTCTCTGCCAGTTCTACCTGAAATTTTCACACAAAACCTGTCCCTGTGAATTACATCCAGAATTGCCAGATACTGACTCTAGAATGAAGAAGATTATTTGTTCCCTGCCACGTCAGATTCTTCAGTTGCACTTGCTGAGCAACAGGGGCACAAGAGGCCCTTTCCAGTTTCATCTCCATCTTCCTCAGATTTATTTAATGACTTTGACAAGCTGCTAAATGATTAAGTTCCCATTGCCCTTGCTGAGTTCTCTGGCCATGTGCAGGAAGGAAGATATGATTCTGGCAGAGGAAGTAATATGAAGTATTGAGCTTGGGAAGGAAGAAGAGGATAATAAACTATTTACTACTTCTTGGGAAAGAAGACAGAATAAGAGAGAAATTCAAAATAACCCTGCCTTGATTTTGTTTGGCATAAGATAGAAACTTTCACAGGTCTTCAAGAGTATTTTTCTATTATATGTTAACAGAAAGCTTTTCTGCAGTTATGCTACTTCTGTTTCTTGACTTTGCCTACCTTAAAGGTCTAACACAATTCAAGTATTTTAAGTCACAATTAAATGCAATAATTTGTTAGTAGCTATTATCTATGAATTAGGAATATTTTATCTTATAATTTCAATAAATGAACACAAATTCTCAAAATGCATTTTTTTTCTTCTAAAAACTGCCAACATTTAAAAAGCCCAACAAGACACACTTGGATTTATTTCTCACCGTTCTTCTGGAGTATCTACATGAAATGTTCTTTCTATCACAGTGGTCCACTGAAGACATCGAATAATAAATGTGTTCGGTTTTGGTCGCTCTGTTTTCATTAGTTGGCATTCTAGAAAAATAATATTTTTATAACATGCTGAAGCAAAATACTCTGTTATAAAATACATATAGATACATGCACATCCAGTCTCTCACACACATGCATACATATTTACTCCACTCCTTAGGAAAAAAATAATTAAATATATTTGAAAATGGGCAGGAATAAAATAAACAAGTTATATTCAGTTGAATCCAAATGCTGACAGATTTCCAACAACAGATGAAAGGTCATTTATGATCCCTTTCCTTTGCAATTCCTGGCAGTAACCCCATCAAATTTTTAGCACCAAGTCAGGAGATGACATTCTAGATTACAAGGAGAAAAAGTGCCTCTGCAAAACACATACGCACTCTTCCTCACCAATAAATCAGTGGATCAAAACATCTTGCTGCCTGAATTTTCCTTTCAAAGATATTCCCCAAAGTAACAAGAACAATGTATTATAAATAAATATGATAAACTTCCAGTATGCATAACTCACTTTATTTAACGTTGCTTATATTTATTACTTTTCTTCTTTCTTCACTTGCAGATTAGTAGTAAGTGTCCTCCAGATGTTTTAGATTAGTTTAAATCTCAGAAAGTTTAATCAATAGTCAAATATCATTGAACATGTAGCCTAATAAGCAGAGCACACCATATTGCATATTACTCAGCAGTACATTTCAAAACAACTTTTCAGTATAGATAGGTTTAGGCAGTAAACCATTCAAAGTTATGACAGTGCTGAAAAAATAATTTTGCAAATAAGATGTGCATTTACAACATTCAGTGTCTCTCTCAGTCAAGGGTTCACCATTACAGTCAATTATATGTTGTCCTGTGCTTCACACATTTTTTCTTCCCCATCACAGAACATAGAGATTGCCAAACAATCTCTTTAAGCAATCTCTCCTGTGCTTGACCCATTTTTTTTCCTCCTTTCCTCACCTCACCTTGCAAAGCAGAGGCACTGGAGATGTTGGGATTACAAGAGAATAAATTTACTCCTCTCTAATGATTGTAAATTCAAACATTATTTCCCTTCTTGCTAATTATCCCAATGCTGGAATGAGCATTCTGAAGGCTGGAAAAGTGGAGTGAAAGGAAAGCGGAAATAAAACGTAAGCACAGTCCCAGTTACATGATTTTCCACTTAGCAACCAAACTGTCAATCACAATTGTGTTTGCTAATTGAGCACTATCTATGTAACTATTTCATTGCCCTAATTTATTTGGTTACTCAATTTCTAAAGCTGCCCAACTCAACCAAGTGATTCTGGGAGATTTACAATTCTAATATTATAATAATACAATAAAATAAAATATCCACAAAATAAATATAAATAGCAACCATGATGATTAATTGACTAACAGTGACGACAAGTAACAGCTCACTTAATACATTCCAAGCCCAAGATCCACGTACCTAGCCAAGTTTTTAAAGTCTTGTGAAAGGCTAACTAGATTGAGGCCTTTTTATTTGTGTGGGGACACTTGTCTGCACTATGTACACAGACTTTTATAGCAGTGTGAAAATAATAATGCTGTAGGAGATAATAGGGCTGAGCCCAAGGGAGTGACAGACGCATCATCACTCATGAGTCCCTTTGCACCCACAAGAGATCTAAGTCCAATCCACCTTGAATTCCTTTCTATTCTTAACTCCTGCTCATTTCTCTAGAGTCCATTAGTAGTTCAGATTCTTGCAGAGAGCTTAAGCTTACAATAAATCTTTATACACATTTGAACTGTCTGGAACTCTTGATTTCCCTGGTGTTTGACAAACTTAAACATTTCCCAATAAGGGATTTCAAATTTCTTGAGCATGCATTTGAAAAAACTACAATAGGTAATTTAACAAAATGTATTAATTTATTCATTTTACTTATATAGCTGCCTATCCCATTTTGATGTGACTCTAGGCACATTACAATAAAATACATAAAAAGGACATTGGTCTTACCTGATACATTCCTTCTCATTGTGGGCAGCAGAGACTCCAATGATTGGGTAATTCCCTCAGTTCTGATCACATGACTGAGTCAATCAAGTATAAAATGCATGCCTCACTGTCTGGCTGCTCAGTGTTTTCGGAGAAGAATGTTGATCGACGGCTGGAGCACCTGTAATGACAACCCTAACTTCTCCTCAGTAGAGGCATGATAGAAATGGGAGGGTTTTGGAGTCTCTGCTCTCCACAATGAGAAGGAAGCTATCAGGTAAGACCAACATCCGTTATCCATTGTCCCAGGGTGGGCATAGTAATCATAATTAAGTGTCTGTCGCAATGCTAACTTGCTGCGGGACTCTGCAACCAAATGCTGCATCAGTTGATGAGAAAACATACAATTTATAGCGTCATATAAATGGGGAGTGAGAAGACCAGGTGGCTGCCCTGCAAATTTCTTCAATAGAAGACTGTGTAGCCCAAGCCACTGTAGTGGCGGCACATCTGGTAGATGTCAAGATCCAAAAGGACATTTATGTATACGGGGTGTGTTCCATTTTATATTATGCAGGCCATTTTATACAGTAAAATTCAGGCCATGTATATCTTGACACATTTACACATTTTCTGTTGCAAGGTCGCTGAGAGGGTGAAGGGGGGAGGTAGAAACAGCAACTTATCTTGTTTTCATTCTTTAACTTTAGTTCTCATGAGAATTTCTTCTTGGCGCTTCGCACCTGGGATGGGAAGTGTCTTCAGAAGTCGTTGGACTCCTTTTTGAAATAGTTGGGACGGTAATTAACATGTTATAATTAATGGGGTGGAACTTTAAGTTAGACTTGGGGGAAGAAATCCCAGAAGCTTTAGATTCGGGATTTCAACAGACCGTACCAGGACAATGTTTTCAATAAAATCTTATTCTTGGACTTTGCTTCTCTGGAATTCTGATTGCATTGATGATGTTGTATGGAACCCTGACAGTAGACTGACTGAGCCATGATACAACCAGGAATTGGTAAGTTTTGGGTGTCATAAGCCTTAGCAATACAGGCCCTGATCCATCTCCCGATAAGGAGATGAAGCTTTGGAACCCAAAGAAGCAGGGTAAAACTTCACAAATAGTGCCTCTGTTCTTCTAAAGGCAGAGGTTCGTTTAACATATATTTGAAGGGCTCTGCAAACGTCCAAAGTATGCAACTCACTCTCCTTGGGGTCACCTGGTTTCAGACAGAAGTCCAGAAGTGTCAACTCCTGCAACCGATAAAACCAGGAATTCACCTTAGGCAAGAAAGTTGGATCTAGTCTAAGGACGACACGGAAGATGCATAAATCCTCCCTCACCGATAAGGCCGTCAACTCAGAGATTCACTGAGCCAAAGTAATGGCCACAAGAAAGGCCACCTTCAGTGAGAGGAAGTGTAATGAGGACATCCACAGAAGTTCGAATGGTCCCGATGTAAGGGCCTTTAAAACCTTAACTAAATCCCATGTGGGAAACCTATGTACAACTGGGGGGGGCGAAGATTGGCCGCACCCTTTAGAAAACTTTTCATCAGGTGATGATGGGAAAGGGATGTTCTCCTCCCTTTGTGAAGGACTGTGGTGAGAGCTGCCAGCTGCCTGTGGAGGGTGTTGGGAGAAAAACCTTTCTCTAAACCCTCTTGTAAAAACTGTAAAATTTGAGGAATCGAAGCAGCAGAAGGGACCACATGAGCTTGACACACCAGGACAAGAAAGCTGCCCATGTAGCATCATAAATGTGATTAGTGGATGGTTGTCTGGATGTGGATGCCTCGATGGTGCTGATGACACTGTCTGATACATTTGCCTCTCTCAGTGCTTGCTGTTCAATCTCCACGCGGTTAAGTGGAACCAACCTGGATCAGGATGTACAAGGGACCCTTGGTGAAGAGATAGATGTTGTAGGGGCAGATGCAAATATTGAGCAACTGAGAGTAAGACTAGGTCCAAAAACCAAGATCTCCTTAGCCAGTAGGGAGCTATGAGGATAATCTCCACTTCCTCCTCCAGAGTTTTCCGGATAACAGCAGGAATGAGGAGAAGCGGGGGAAACGCATATAGAAGACCCAGAGGTCACAGTGTACAAAGGAAGTCTGTTGCCTCCGCTTGTGGAAGAAACGGGTGTGAAATCTTGGCAGCTACGTGTTGGTGGGAGAGACAAACAGATCCACCACGGGAAGACCGAAGCGGGATGTTAACTTCCGGAATAGTGATGGGTTGAGCTGCCATTCCGCATGATCTATGTTGGTGCAGCTCAACCAGTCAGCCTGAACGTGGTGAGTCCCAGAAATGTGTTGAGCATGGAGGGACAGTAAATGATTCTCCGCCCAAAGGCATAGGTCCCAGGCCTCAGCCATAAGGGAGTGTGATCATGTGCCTTCATGTCGATTTACATGTGCCTTCGGAGCCACATTATCTATTAGCATGAGAACCTGTTGACCTTGAACAATGTTCACAAATTCGAGAAGTGCCAGGTGAATTGCTCTCAATTCCAGCCAACTGATTGGCCGCTTCCACTCTATCGCTGACCACTGTCCCTGAGCCATATGATTGTCCAAATGAGCGCCCCATCCAAACAGCATTAGCGTTGGTGGGGATGACAACCATGGCTTGAACTCGAAGCCTTTTGATACAGCTACTGATCTCCACCAATTTAGAGAGTCGGTGACCTTCAATGGAACCCACACCTTGGACAAGGAATTGCTACGCCCCGGCCTCTGAGCTGGAAGCAAAAACCATTGGAGGGGGCAAGAATGTATTTTGGCCCAAAGAACAATGGCTATACATTAAATGAGTTTGCTCAAAAGCTGTGACAAAGGGCGAGAGAAACTATTTGTTGCTGTTGGACCTGATTGGAAAGGTCCTTAAAAACATTCAGCCTGTCTTCTGAAAAAAAAACTTGACACAGAGATGTGTCAATGATAGTGCCCAAATGTTGCAAACGAGTAGTTGGTGACAGCTGGCTCTTAGGAAAGTTGATTAAAAACCCATGGTGTTGTAGGGTTTCAATAGTCATTTGAACATCCTCCATCACTTGAGTGTAAGAATCGGCTTTATGAGAATGTCTTCCAAATAGCTCTGTATTCGAATGGGAATAGAGCAAAGATGAGCCAGTAATGCTGTTAGGACCTTGATAAAGGTCCTGGGCACAGAAGACAGGTCAAATGGCAAAGCAGCATATTGGAAATGGCTGCCCTGATATGAGAAACGTAGGAAATGTCTGTGTGCTATGAAAATATGTATATGGAGATAGGTTTCAGACAGCTCAATTCAGGAAGTTGCCCTTCCTGACGGAATCCAAAATGGACTGGAGAGAGCGCATCTTGAACCGTCTGTACACAATATGCACATTGAGTCATTTTAGATCAAGAATTGCTCTCCATCCACCCGAGGCCTTTGGAACAAGAAATAACCTGGAGTAAAACCCGAAGCCCTTGTCATGGGTGGGAATGGGTTCTATTGCCCTGATCTGACCAAGTGCTGTATGGCCTCCTGCATAAGCAACTACATAGCAAGTTCCTGGCGGACAGGGCAAGACACAAAGGATGTTGGGGGAATGGAGAGAAACTCAAGAGACAGTCCATGTCTAATTGTATTAAGGACCCACCTGTCTGAAACAGTCACCTGCCACTGGTCAGCAAACCATCGAAGAAGCCCACTGATCGGGATCTTCCTGATAGGATTACTTGGGGTGTCTAAAGGGGCGACCTCCAGCACCTCGAAAGGAACATTTAGACTGTGGAAGGGGCTGTCCCTGTCCCTGTAGTCTTGGGGACTCTTTGGTCGACAGGTGACAGGCCGTTGTTGAAATGAGGATGAAGGAGATGGAGACCGAAATAGTGGCACTCTTGTGAATGGAGGATATCTGCGGCCTGACCTCTTGGCCTGTGAGGACAGGACTTTCCGTTTGTCCTTATTCTCCACTAAAAGTGGATCAAGAACAGCTCCGAAAACTTTCTCCCCTTGGATAGGGGTTGAAGAAAGACACCACTTGGCTCAAGCATCAGCTTACAAATTCCATAGCCAGAGGAGCCTTCTGGTAGTCATTGAAGCGCCCATGGCCCTAATAGCAAAACAGATGGAGTCCAAAGTTGTGTTGGCTGAAAATTGAGTAGTGGCAATAATTTTGCTCAAATCTTGATGGAGTCTAATATCCCCAGGGGGCAGGTGTTTCTGAAGTTGTCGGAGCCACACCAGAGTGGTGCGGTTAAAGAACGTGGCTGCTGAAGTTGTTTTAACTGCCCATGCAGAAGATTGATGGGAGTACCGCAACATCGCCTTTGATTTCTTTTCTTCATGTTTCAATGCCTCCACAGGGGTCCCCTGATATCGCCATAGGAGACACTAAAGAGGCTACAGGATTCTCCACCAGGGGAAGTTAAGTAAGTCAGACAACTCACAGCCAGGAAGATAAAACTTCCTGTCATTGGAAGTTGGTGACACTTGGGCTGCAGGATTGAGCCACTGCCTCTGTATATTATCTAACACCACTTGGGGCATTGGCACCTCATTACTCCGAGTGAATGGAGTAGAAAAAAGAGGATTCCTAACCCTCGGTTGAGATGGAATGCCCTCCATAGAAGAGGGAGGATCCTCCAAGTCCACAGTATCCTTTGCTTTATACAACAAAGAGCAAAAGAGAGCTGGTGGAAAAAGGCCTGAAATGGAAGAAACCTCTGGAGGGGGGTTTTCGTCCTCGGATAGTTCTCCTCCCTTGAGCTCTCCATCCTCTGAATCAGATTCCCAGCTATGAATGGAAGAGGCCTGGAACTGGGTTTGCCATAAGTTCAAGTTGTTCCTGCAAGGCATGCTCACAGGATAAAGAGGAATGCTCGAGCAACCCATGGGGCTTAGGCCTCTTCAAATTAGGATTTTTTTTTTTCAAACTTATGCAAACTGATATTATTCCCATTCTCCAAGATCTAAATTAACTCAAGATACCACTTACT